>JADRCD010217091.1:4810-17941 GCA_019843815.1 Montemys delectorum
AGAGAGAGAGAGAGAGAGAGAGAGAGAGAGAGAGAGAGAGAGAGAGAGAAGAAAGAGAGAAGTATCTTGAATTCTCTTGTATCCATTCTTGTATTGGTGGGCATCTATCTGATTTCATATTATAGCTCTTATGAATAATACCATAAATTTGGGCTTGAAGAAATCTCTATAGTTAGCCAAGTTTGATATTTTATCTGTCCAATTTGGTTGTTTATTTTCATGATGTAATCTTGACAAGAGTGAAATGGGTTCAGTGTCATTTTGATTTGCATTTATCTGACGGCTAAAGAATGGCATCATTTTTATGGATCACCAGATATTGTATTTCTTCATTGGCATTGTCTGCTCATTTCACTGCCCATTTATTGGTTCTATTGTTGACTTCATTGTTTTATTTTTGATTACTTTATATAGTTGATCATTCATTCTCTCTTGAAGGAATAAGTGATAGAGATCCCCCCTTTATGCATGAAAGCTTTTTGATCTGATATAATCACATTTGTCAAAGACTGGCTTTATTTCCTGAGCTGTTGGAGTCCATTCAAAAAATCCATCCAAAAGCCTTGTCTGAATGTTGAAGCATTTCCCCTATGTTTCCTTCTTGTAATTTCATGTGCTACATTGAGCTATTTGTTCCATTGAGAGCTGTGTTTGTGCGTGTGCATGAGTGTGGTGTGTGTGTGTGTGTATGTGTGTGTGTGTGTGTGTGTGTGTGTGTGATGAGAAACCTTAATCTAGTTTCAGTCTTCTACTGGTGAGTGTTCAATGTCCTTAGCTCTGTCTTTTCCATTGATGTTATTGTTTCTCCAATACCTTTGTCAAGAAGCATAGAGCTATAACTGCTAGTGTCTTTTATTTCTGTGTCTATTTCTGCTTCAATCCTATTCCACTAGAGTTTTGTATCTGTTTTCATGCCAGTATCATGCTGGTTTTGTTACTATGGCTCTATTGTATAGTTTGAAATCAGGTACTGTGTTTAGTATTTCCAGGGCTATACTTTTTTCTCATGATGGCTTTAGTTCTTCATGATCTGTGTCCAAATATGAATTTTAGGATTGTCTATTTTACTTCTGTAAAAAGTATCATTGGAATTGTAATAAAAATTTCATTGACTATATATATATATTATATAATATATATTGAAAATATATATTGCTTTTAGTGGTATGGAAATGGTCATTTCAAAAGTATTTATTTCTACCATACATGAATGTCAACAGTCTTCTCCCTTTCCAGCATCTTGTCTGAGGTCTTCTCTCAGTGCTTTATGCTTTTTATTATAAAAGCTTTATCTTATTTCGTTATATATGTGACTGATTTGTACTTATTTTTTATTTTTATTCAGTTGCAAATGGAATTTCCTCAGTTTCTTATGAGGCAATTTTTGCAAGTTGCTACTTTAATGAATGAGCTAAGAGTCTTCTGGTGGAGTCTTTGTTGGTTCTATTTTATTTTATTATTTTTCAGTATAGGATTATACCATCTACAGATATTGATAATTTGACTTATTCACTTCATGATTATATTCTTTCTTTTTAAAATAAAGCTTTTATAAGGATAACAAGAACACAAAATCAGACACACTGGAGTCTCTCAAACATGGAAAGAAGAGGTGCATAGAGGAGCACTGAAGAAAGCTTTGCTCAAGTAAAATCTTACAGAAACCTGCTCTTGCCCTGTCATCTTGTCCCCTGTTCCACTTGGAACACTACTTAGAATATTCTGAATTTCTGTTACCAGAGAGAAGAGCCATATACTTTTAACAGCATAAGAACATTAGCCTTTTAGTTTCCGACTTTGTGTGGATAAGAGGTTTATTTTTCTTTTTTTATTCTTTTAGGCTTTGAACTCAGCAAATTGTGATTCATTGTTGACTCTCCATTTAAGCACCATCTCCAGAAACTTTGCTCTCAGCTCTGTGTCTTACTGTGGTTGGTGCAAGGTCGCTCGCTCTTACTGCACCTCTGTGCATGATTGTACCATGATGGTTCTGATGTCATACCAGGATCATTATCTTACAGGTTTGTCTCCACTCCTGGATTAGAACCAGAGAGCATTATCTTCTTGGCATAGAAGATAATCAATTACTGTTATCTTCCCTCTTCACTTCAGTCTTTGGGCTTCTGGCAGCCTCTGCTTTGGGGCTAACACCTGGGAGCTAAGACAGATGCTCTCTGTTGACTGTTGGTTTGTCTTTGAAGAAGCCACCTGAGTATGCCCATCACCTGAGTACGCCCATGGCCTGAGCTCGCCCATCACCTGAACACGCCCACTGCCTGAAGTTCCACTGAACCTGGGGACTTTGGCACCTGAACTTTCTTTACAATATAATCTAGAGACTTGGTTTCAGTTTCTCATGTAACTATAAAAACCCTGACTTATTCTAAGTAAAGTTGGAGCCTTGATTGGGATGCAACTTGGCTTCATGTTTTCTCTTTGCATTTCAAACCCTCTATTTCAGGTCCTTTATTCCCTCCTGGCTAAGAGAACCCTGTTTGTGAAACTGTGGGCAGTTTCAAATTACTTGTTGGGCTTTGCATTTGTGACAGAGAACATTGAGTGTTGGAGTGCTACGTGTTCTCAATAAAGTTGTCTGAGAAAATGAATAAATGAACAAATGTTTGTCAACTTTCTTTCCTTCCAATGATTTGAATGTGAGACCTTAACAAGACCTCCCTCACCAAGCTCCTGGGTAACTCACATACTTTCTCTTAAGTCAGAAGCTTATGTTACCTATGTGTTAAGTCCTCCTTCAACTTCTTGCAGGATCTAACTACTCCCTTCCTGGTGAGTAAATAATTTGCTTTGTGATGTTTGTCATCCGTTTTCTCTGGCATTTACTTACATTCCAACTGGGGCATGTGTGTTCTGTAAACATCCTTTTGTCATATACTTTTTGGGTGATAGTCCTTTGCAGCAATTTAAAAACCATAATTAATTCGTCCCATAGCTTTATTGAGGTGAGATGGGCATCCTTAATCCTTCCCTTGCACATAAGAAACCGAAGAAGTAAAATGATTTAAAAGTAACTGTGTCTTAGATCAGTTTAGGATTGGTAAAGGGATTTAGTGCTTCCAAGACTTATGCTTTAGCCTCCAGGTATTGCTGCCTGGAAATGAATTATAAATTTGTTCAGGGAAGCCACATTCACAGTATGTTGCTTATGGAGAAATTCTGACAACATTTGAAGTGTCCCACAGACAACTCAGATTTGCCCCAACCCCCGTAAATCCCAAAGTGCTGTTTGTTTCAGAGGCCATTGGATGGTTGGCTTAGGATTTCACCCCATAGGGGCTCTTTGCAATTAAATATATAGTGGAATGATACCAACATTTCTCAAATGAACCTAATAAGAACCTAATAAGAAAAAATTTAAGTCACTGGAACACAAATCATATGTGAATGTCTTCTTTTCTGTTTACTCTGAAAGTAAATTATGTTTTAAATCCTAGCCCAAACTGGTACCCAAAGAAAGAAGGGTTGTTAAATACAATTAGAAAGAGTTCAATTAATATCATATGACTAAGATTATCCAATCAACGAGAATAACAGTTTAATCTTTACCTAGGTATATCGACTTTTGGCAGGCACACATGTCTGGTTGTTCTCTGCTCTGTATTTATTTATTTATATTCATCCCAGCTGTTATGGATATGGATACTTGAGAAAAGCAATTAACAACCAGCTGCCTTAAATAATTTCCCATATACAGTAGCAAGAATAAGGATGACTTTCTCAACCATGGATTCCAGACACTTCATGCTACCTCCCTCTAATTCAGCATAGATTAAATATAGTCTATTCCCAATAATAATGGCTGTTACCACTTAGAGAGACACCCCAGTGTCCTGAAAAATGCCTTGTGTACTAGGTTCATTCCCCTTGGCAATGTGAAGATATGGAATATGAGAAGAGGTGTTATCTTGCACACTTTCTGCTAATTGGGACTCTGTTAATTTCCATGCACTGGTCTATTAGTATAGCACTATATCATTAGGAGTAATTTGATTGCTATGTTACTTTAGGAGAGTAACAATAGTAGCTTTTCCCCTAGGGCCCATGATCTATCTAGTCTTAAGCTCCTGACCACATTATCCGCATCTACTATGGATTTCACCTCATGGAGTGGACCTTAAAGTTACATAAATAATTGTTGGTTACTCCCATAATATTTTAGCCACTATTGTACCAGTATAGCTTGCAGGATAGCTTGCACTTTTATAGTTTTCATGATCTGTAGCTGGATGATACTAATGTCCACTTTTCTTTTCTGGTAGCTTGCAGAGTACTTTCCAACACCATGAACACTATTCAGTAGGAGTGAAGTTTCTAGTTAGGTACCAGCTCAACTTCTCTGTGTTTGATGCCATAAGTAAATTTTGTCTTCTGCAATGGGCTTTACCATCAGGTTGTATAGAAAAATTAGAGGCCTTGACAATAGCCTGTGATGTTTGGAGTGTCCACTTGGCCAATGATTTAACAAGATGCAATCCATTCCTGACATTAGAAGTTTTCCTGGGTGTCATAAGATGTCCAGATGGGACATCCTTTCCCCCATTATATGATGACTTCATTTAGATTCCATTATTGCCCTTCTGTAGTTCATATCTTGAGAGTTGTTTATTTTCTTAGCCCACTTGTTGATTGGCTCACTTGCTTTTTTATTATTTAGTTTGTTGAGTTGTTTGTATGTTGAGTTCTTTCTATGTCCAGATCTTATTCCAGTCAGAATTACACTCATTAAGAGCACATGGGCACAAGGGAAAATTTCCTGAACAGAACACCAATAGCTTATGCTCTAAGATCAAGAATTGATAAATGGGACCTCACAAAATTGCAAAGCTTCTGTAAGACAAAAGACACTGTCAATAGGACAAAACGGCATCCAACAAATTGGGAAAAGATCTTTACCAATCCCATATCTGATAGAGGGCTAATATCCAATATATACAAAGAACTCAAGAAGTTAGATTCCAGAGAAACAAATAACCCTATTAAAAATGGGCTACAAAGCTAAACAAAGAATTCTCAACTGACAAATATTGAATGTCTGGGAAGCACCTGAAGAAATGTTCAACATCCTTAGCCATTAGGGAAATGTAAATCAAAACAACTCTAAGATTCCACCGCACACAAGTCAGAATAGCTAAAATAAAAAACTTAGTTGACAGAAGATGCTGGAGAGGTTGTGGAGAAAGAGGAATACTCCTTCATTGCTGGTGGGATTGCAAGCTGGTTCAACAACTCTGGAAATCAGTTTGGCGGTTCCTCCAGAAATTGGACACACTACTACCAGAGGACCCAGCTATACCACTACTGGGCATAGATCCAGAAGATGCTCCAACATGTAATAAGGACACATACTACACTATGTTCATAGCAGCCTTATTTATAATAGCCAGAAACTGGAAACAACCCAAATGTCCCTCAACAGAGGAATGAATACAGAAAATGTGGTACATTTACACAATGGAGTACTACTCAGCTATTATGCTAGTAGTGATGTATTATTTTGAAATATACATTATATATGGAGTTATATATGGAGTTATTTAAAATTCATATTGAGAAAAACATGTATTTTCTGTATTGCTGTAGACAAGCATCTACATAACACTGTTAAATTGATGGTTGTTTTTTATCAAACAACTTTTATAATACTCAGAAAAAAGCAGAGGAGGGAATGGGCAGGGGTTATGTCAGGTGGGCGGGGCAGCTATTGGTGAATATTGGAGTTGCAAAGATGGTTCCACAGTTCAGAGCACTGACTGCTCTTGCAAAGAACCAGCACTCACATCAGGCATTTCAGAGCCATCTGTAACTCTAGACCTAGGAGATCCCACACACTCTCTGGGCCACTCTGAGCACCCACCACAGACACACTAGTACACTTAAAAATTTTAAAAATAAAAGAAGCTATATTTTTGTGAAAATAAAGTACTCATTTCCAGTTTCAAAAAAATAATGAATTTATGAAATTCTTGAGGAAATGAATGGATCTGGAGAATATCATCCTGAGTGACGTAACCCACTCACAAAAGGAGGCACATGGTATGCACTCTCTGATAAGTGAATATTAGCCTAGAAGATCGGAATACACAGAATACAACCCACAAACCACAAGAAACTCAAGAAGAAGAAAGATCAAAGTGTGGATTCATTCGTTCTTAAAAGGGAGAACAAAATACCCATGGAAGGAGTTGCAGAGATAAAGTATGGAGCAGAGACTGAAGGAAGGACAATCCAGAGACTGCTCTACCTGGGACTCCTTCCCATATTCAATCATTAAATACAGACACTACTGTGGATGCCAGCAAGTGCTGGCTCACAGGAGCCTGATATAGCTGTCTCCTGAGAGGCTCTGACAATACCCGACTAATACAGAAGTAGAGGCTCACAGCCATCCATTGGACTGAGTACAGGGTTCCCAAGGAAGGAGCTAGAGAAAGGACCCAAGGAGCTGAAGGGTTTATAGCCACTTAGGAGGAACAACAATATGAACTAACTAGTACTCTCAGAGCTCCCAGGGACTAAACCACCAACCAATGAGTATACATGGTGGGACTAATGGTTCTAGCAGCATATGTAGCAGAGGATGGCCAAGTTGGTCATCAATGGGAGGAGAGGCCCTTAGTCCTGTGAAGCTTCTATGCTACATTGTAGGGGAATGCCAGGGCCAGGAAACGGGAGAGGGTGCATTGGTGAGCACGGGGAGGGGAGAAGGAACAGGGGTTTTAGTTTTAGTTTTTGTCATATTTTAATTTTATTTTCTTTTTTCTTTTTTTTTTCCAGAGGAGAAATTGAGAAAGTAGATATCATATGACATGTAAATAAAAAATATCTAATAAAAAACCAAATAGTAATTAATTCTGGTAGGCATGTTGATAAGAAGGAATGCTGGTATACTGTTCATGAGAATATAAGCTAGTCAGCATCTATGGAAATCAATATTTCTAAAAAACAAAATATAATTCTTGCCTCAGCATTATTATTTAATAGTGCTTACTTATATAACTACTCTATGTCTCTAAAACAGAGGGGTAGGTCATAAAAGCATAATGAATATGCACAGTGTGTTTGTTTGTTTGTTTGTTTGTTTTTCCTAACCATGAGGAATGAAGGTATATCATTTGCAGCAAAATGGATGCAACTGGAGGTCATCGTGTTAGGGAAATTTAGCTAGTGTCAGAAGAATAAATATTATCTTTCCTTTCAATTCTGGGTCCTAGAGTTTACATGGGTACAATGAACTATGTATGTGTATGTATGTAACATGAAAGTACAAGTGTGTTTACTGCTTGCATTGGTAGCATGAACCCTTAAGAGTGGGACCTAAAAAGGACACAGATTGAAGTCTCATGAAACAGCCAACTTTATTCAGAGCATCAGACAATTTATACTCTGAGGGTGAAGAAGTACACAAGTAAAATGTACAATCAAAAGGACAAGTTGCACATGGCAAACTCATCCTTTTCCATAGAGGCATATGAATAACAACAACTGAAGTAAACTCACTCCTATCCACTATATCTGGGAGAATCATGAAAACACATTCCAAGAACAACCCATGTTGTAGAGGAACAGAGATTGCAAGACTTTTGGCTTGTTTGCTTCGAGATTTCTCACAAGGTCTTAGAAATCTCCTCCTACAGCTTTGTTCATAGACCACGTCAAAATAAGCAAAACTGTTCAAGGGAACAGATAGGACCAATAGGAGGAAGGAGGGAAGATGAGAGTAGAAGGTATGAACTTTAAAAGACACTGTATTTTATAGTTCAACAAACTTTTACTTCTATATACATAAGAAATGCTATGTTTCTTTTACATAAAATATCACACTTAGCTGTAAGGTATATCACCAGTCACATATAGCATGTTCTATTAGTACATGACTATGGGGAAAATTGTCCTCAAGTACAAACTCAGTTGTGAGCTTCTGTATTTATTTCTTGGAGTTTGTTATTTATTAGTAAGAACACAAATTGCCTGAGGGATGAATGTGGATAATGTCAGAATCTGTATTTCAAGAATATTTCTCAAGTGTATGTTTGTTAAGTATAGGTCAGGAAGAAGAGGGAGCTGAGTTCTTTTTTTATAAGGCTAGGGAGCCCCATATTCATTGATGATATAATCCCGTGGTATCTAATGAATGGCCTACACTGCAAATAGTACTGAGGACCACATATAAATATGAGTTTTCTGCTATACATGTTTTGAAAAATGCACCAATGGAATGGTTTACTTTGTAAATTAGTTTCTTTTACATTAATTATAAGTTAGATATAAACTATAACCAATAATAAAACAGAATCATGCCAATGTCCTACAATAAAGGTTATTTAATGTTTTCTTAAATTCTTACTGCCAGAACTTCCCATGTTCTATACCATTGCTTAGAGTGGGAAAATGATGGCACAGAAACTAGAATTACTGAATTGTAGTGCTGTACAATTACTGAATTGTAGCTTTGTGATTTGGTCTTGGATACTTGAAAAGGTGCAATGTTTTCATTGACTATAGCATATTGTAAATTAAATTGTAACACACAAGTCTTTACAAATGACAGGCAAGCAATGTGATGTTTTCGGATCTGCCTTTGTATTACAACACATCTTTCTCTTTGGTTTTGAGCATATTAATCATGATCCCAAGTTGTAAGGATCCTTGCACACTATCCATACTATCAGGATGTAATCTTCATGAGAGGTGGTTGTGAGCCTGCCGTATCTGATTTTGAACCTGTGTTCTATCTTCAAGGTCCTTCTGCCAAGTAAAATGAAACTCTATTTTTCTTTCTCCTGTGAAACAAGTAGGTATAGTAGTATAGTTATGTATAGATCTTGAAAGCTTGGCAAAGATAATCAGAATGCAGGAAGTAATAAAACAGCACAGAGTTGTGTTGTGGTAAAGTGAAAAAAAAAACTGAAAAACAATAAAACGAACCCATGTATGTCTTCTCCATCCTTAGGTTTAGAAATAGACCTGAACCACTAATGGTTTACATCTCTCAATGAAAGTCTAAAAACAAGAGTTGACTTCTTAGTGGTTCACATCTCTCAGTGAAATCATCCTGCTTGTTGGGGGCAGGGACTGAGACCTCTGATCATGCGGGACAAGTGAATAATTCCACAGTTCAAGTGGAAATCCAGACTTATTAGATGGTTTGTCAAGGCATTATGAACATAATCAAACCTAGAAGTTAGATCTTTAAAAAAATCTCATTAACACTTATTACTATTTTCAGTCTCAAGAAAACCATGCCATTTCTCTAGTGATTTAGTGCACTGAAAAGTGGACCATGAAGAGCAAATGTAAACAAGAGCCATCTGAGGCTTACTTCATGGGGCTTTTGTTGTTGTTGTTGTTGTTTTGTTGTTGTTTTTTGTTTTGTTTTTGTTATTTTTTTTTGACCACTTCATATCCCATGGGCCATTGTCACCCCTCCTAATCTCACTGACAATGTTAGTTTTAGTATTGAATGGGAATTTAGTAATCTTCAGTGCAAATACTTTCAAGCTGAGTGTTTTAGGAGATGAAGTTTCAAAGGTAAGGCTTGAGAAGATCCATTATTTCTGGTCTTCTACTAGGTTGCACAATGTAATTAGAATATCACAACTTTAATTGCTGTTACACACTGTGGTTACATAGAAGACGCTATTTAAAATGGTTTTAGAATAGTCTTTTATTAAAAGATGAAAGACATAGTAAGAAAGGATGTAGATAAAAGAGAATTCATTGGTGAAAAAGTAAATGAATTGAGTCATTATGTAAATGATATCTAAATCTCTCAAGAAAAAAACAAATCACTAAGAATAAAACTACCATATGATCTAGGAAACTTACATTTGGGAATATAGACAAAGGAGCTAAAATCAATATATGGAAGAAATACCTGTATTCCCCAGGTTCACTGAAAATATAACTCACAGATACAAAATACCAAAAGCTTAAATGTTACCAAAGGGTGAAAGGATAATAGGTCATACACCATATGCACAATGGAACAATGTCCAAGGAGGAAAAGGGAGAAGTCCAGCCTTTTTGGAGAACATGGGTCATTCTGGAGCCTGTTATGCTGTGTGAAATAAACTGGGCCTCAAAGAGGAAATAGCACATGAGAACGTGTGGGATGGTAGTTTGTACAGGCAACTTGGTTCCGGTCAAGCAGCATGTCTGGAACCCCGGAGACCTGATGGGTGGTAACTTCTTCCTGCATGGAAGGGAAGGTGTTCCACCAAGCCTCCTGGGACCCTGGCTCCTGTTTTGGTCATAACACCCCACATTCTCCCAGCAGGAGAGGTGTGTGATATTGGTCACATATTAGCAGCACCAAGCCTTCTTACATGCAAATAAAGATTCCCCAAGCTCTCAGCCCAAACAAATGAGAAGTACCTGCTGTCGAATGAATCCTGAATCACTCCCAAAATTGTATATAAATCCTATCCAGGGAATTAAAGGTGTGTGAGGAGTAGTCCCAGGCTTTTATTCTAAGAACTGTAACACTTGGGGAGAGGTCTACTCTCCAAAACTTGGCCTGAAGCTGCGCTGCACTCCTCACTGGCTAGTTGGCCTCTCATCCGCCCAGCCTGACCCCGTCATAGAGCACGGCAGAGATGAAGGTAAAGCCAACTGCAGTTGAAGCGACTTCCCCTCCCTGCCTGTGCTCACATCCTTTCGCCAGAACTCTCACACCAGGCCAGGTCAGAGATCTCCATGGAAAGCCTCTGGTACACAGGCCCACAAGAACGTATGAACGTGGGTTCTAAAAATGTTGAACACACAGGAATAGGGAGTCAAATGGTGCTTACCAGAGGCTGGGCATGAATACTGACTGAAAGAAGGTGAAAATGTTGGTCTTAACGTATACAACATTTTAGATAGAGACAAGGAATAGGTTTTAAGATCAGAAAATGTTGATGCATCAATAATAATGCATATTTCAAAATATTAAGGATCAATATTTAGGTTCTGTGTATAAAACCTGATAGGTAAGCTTATAGCTTAATCATGACTCATTGTTTACATTTGTCCTGTCCTATTAGATAAAACTACAGCTTTACATAAAAGCTATATTAAAAAAAATATGCTCTATTGTGAAGAAAAACTAAATAGGCTTAGTTGTCTACACTCATCCCTTTCTTATTTTCGTTATAAGAGACTTTGAGGCCCAAGTGGAAATCACAGCCCATCCAAGTGTACACAGCTCAATTTCACCATGAGGATGATAAGAAAAAAAATCCAGAATGAAGGTATTTTACAAACTCCCAAATCAAGACATGATTCTAACAAGTCCAGGTATCGTTATGGGGACAACAGGGCAGAATATTTGAAATTGAGACTATTCCAGAAAACACATAATATATGGTCACTCTAGGAATGGGGCAAGAACATTTCCTGACTGGAGACTTCCTTGAGTGACAAGTGAATGAACTATGGTGTAAAGTCACTGAGGGTGACGGCTACGTCTTTCCTGTTTTCTACATTCCTTGATATATGATAGGACCTGCCAAATCATATTGATTGTCATGATGCTTTCTGCACTAAGATTTATGCCCTAATGGGTCCTGTGGACTTCTTGGCTGGCCAGACTCTCAACATCAGGAATGCTTTGGGGAAGCAGAGGCCAGGAGGAAATGATTGAATAACGAAACTGGCTTCCAATAAACCCAGCAGGAGAATGTCCTGTGGTGTGGCAGTAACTAGACTTTTAATGCCAATAGTTGCAGGCAGCTATAGATAATATATGTGTCCCTTAAATTTTGTAAGAGCTTCCAGCTGCCATAACAAGAGGAACGCAAGAAAGGTATCCTGGAAAATAAATGAGTAAATACAATAGAGACAAGTGTGCAGTACTGGCACTATCTTCAATCAGCCTGGATGGCTCAGCTCAAAGCACCATCCCACTGTGCATCAAATATATTGCTCATGTGATAATGCAGAACAACCTCAGTGGCTGTCAGAGGCAGGGAGTGTGTGCTACAAGATTGCCACCTCAGTTTGCTGCACAGGACACCAGCCAGCTCAGACAGACAACAGCATTTTGTAGAGTTCAGAATAGCTATTATTCCTCTGCAGAGAAGACTTTTCTCTTCCATTTTCATCTTTGTTTTTGTTTTTCTTCTTTTATAATTTTTTTACTCCTAAATGGGAGCCTGTTTAAGTGACCGTTACACTAACAGTCATGTAATTGTATTGACTCTAAGAGCCTTGTTTTGTCTCTGTCATAGGTACAGGTCCAATTTTTTCTGCTTAATATTTGGATGTGCCTTGCTCTCTCAACTCAAAGATGAAAATGAAACCACTAAAAACTGAGAATATTTAATTTTCAATGAACTCGGGCCCCATCATCAGGAGTTTTGCCAGGCTGCCTTCTGTCACTACACCAATGCCAGAAACAACCAGCTTATGAAGAAAAAAAATCCGTGATCAGTTTCCCCATGCCTTTTGGTGCAGAAATGAGGCAGCATGCCATGGTGTTAAAGACAATAATTTGCCTCATAGCTGTGAGCTATGGATGGGGAATATATTAAAAAAAAGCAGAGGATGAGGAAGATATTAAAGAGCATTTCCCTGAGCCTGCTCCTCAAGTTCGCACTACTCCCCAGAAGCAGCAAGCTGGAATTGAGACTTTACTGTATAGGCCTTTCTTTGGTCAGGGATAGGATAATGATCTAGACACTGGAAGGTTTCTAGGTCTTGAGTCTGCCAAATTCATGGGCTAAATTAAATCTTGGATGACTGAATCAGAAAATCTCACATAACTTCCTACATATACAATTATTGAAGTCACACAAAGGTTCTCACACTAAGTAGAGACTGCCCTGTCTTATACTCTGTTGCTGCTATTGTAAAGTACATTATTCATGAACAAAGGCCTCACATATTCACTGGGTCCAGGATCTTGCAACTTAACTAGTCCTGTATGGAATCATATAGGCCCCTTTCAGAGCACCATGGTGATACCACAGTGTTGCAGAAGCTTGTAATCTGTACATGCACTCCCTAAATCATTTACCTGTCGATTGACTTGGGTGAGTTTGCGCTTCTCTCTGAGCTTCCGTTTCTTGATCCTGAGAATACACGTGTGTGTGTGTGTGTGTGTGTGTGTGTGTGTGTGTGTGTGTGTGTGTG
>JADRCD010217091.1:18341-37679 GCA_019843815.1 Montemys delectorum
AGAGAGAGAGGGAGAGGGAAAGAGAGTGAGAGAGAGAGAGAGAGAGAGGGGGGGGAGGGAGAGAGAGAGATAGAGGTATCCTATGGCTCCAGAGAGTGGAGACTTCAGTGTAACAAGGTACCCACAGCAATTAGTTTATCAACTGCTAAAAGTAAGCTTGTATTCAATAGCTGGTGAATAAATGAGCAGAAACAGAGTCATCTCATAGCATACCAGGATGTCTGTACAACTATTAATGTTAGAAACTTAGATAGAAAAGCACATCAAATTCACAGAATACTAAAGATACTTCAAACCTGCTCCCTTCCTGAAGAACTCAGTAAATATTTCATAGGTTGGCATTTAGGCTTTGCTTCTATTTTTGAGATTTACTGTTACTATTTTCATATACATCTGTGTGTCTCTGGAGTATGTGCTATACTTGTTCAGGTGCTTTGCAGAAGCCAATAGAGGGACAAGAATCCCTTGGAGTGGGAGTTGCAGTGGATATGAACTGTCCTATGTACATAGTGAGAATCGTACTCAGGTCCTCTACCAAATGGTGCCAATAAAACTCAGGTTGAATCTTCCAAACTCAACTAACATAACTAGAAACTCGCCTACACATTCCCAGAGGTTTTCCTCCTATGTCATTTTATAGAGATAACAATAGAGTGTATACCATTATTCACTGAGCCATCTCTCCATCCCACAGGCTGAAACCCCAAAATACCAAAAGTCAAACACAGAGGAAAGTTGAGCAATGAAGAAGGCTTGTAGCATGTTGTGACGTCAAAGATATTTCTTTTCAAACTCTCTATCAATTCTTAAGACCACAGATGAGCCCCAGTAGAGGATGGAGGTGTCTGTCACTCCTCATTCTGTGGATGCACATGGCCATGGGAAAGCATTGATTTCTAAGGCCAAGTGTTGCTTTAATTTGTTTCTTCTTCAGTACACTGTAGATCATATTATGGAAACTGAGGACTTAGTAGACTTCATCATTAGATTATAATGCTAAGGCTTATACATTTGTGATCTATAGGTTGTCAGACAAAAGCCATCCAAAAATTACTTTTAAAATAACTCAAGACCTTTAGAAGGGTCAGAATGGAGATACAGAAATAATTCCCAACTCATGTTTTCATCCCATCAGCTTTCATTGATTCTGATGGTCTCATTTAAATGTCCTCATCTCAGGTTAGAGGCTCTTTACACTCCTCCCATCTCCACTTTTCTTTTGTTTCCACTAAGAAGATTAGAAGGATCATTGTGACAAGGGATGACTCTACTGAGAAAAACCCAGAAGTAGGAATTAAGAGGGTGACATATTTGCTTCTCTTTGTAGTGTGGTGGTGCAGAATGTCAGTGGTATATTAACATTTTACTCTGTTAACATGAAATTAAAAGAAAACATTATTACAATGCTTTACCTCCTATGTGTACACTCGGATTGTTGTTGTTGTTGTTGTTGTTGTTGTTGTTGTTGTTATTGTCACAATACCATCTATTTATCTTCACAACCGTGCTTTAGAGGGGGATTGCTCAGTTGCAGGTGATTAGCTACAGAGATAATTAATAGTCAAACCACACATAAAGTATGCTCATTCCAGAGTGCATGCTGCAGTCATTAACTTTCAGCAGTTGTTCAAATCTGTGACCTATATGGCTAATTTGCCAATATTTTTGAGTAGATCCTGTGATATTGGGTAAAGGTAAGGAAGGCATGAGCCCTGGCTTCCAGGAGCTTAAAATTAAATAGGAAATATGAGGCACAGGCAAAATGTCTGCAATAAAATAAGATTATACAGAGCTCCACATGAGTACTGCAGAACACACAGACCCCATTGTAGTGACTTTTTTATGTGGCAATTTTAGGTTACATCATCATGAATGTTGCTTTCAAAATTATGCAGGGCAGAATCACATTCTAGAACTAACTTTCCAGATTTATCGGTTGGCAGTGACTGAACCACTGCCATTTAATACAAATCTTTATTTTTGCCTGATGTGTATCCTTATATATTGAAAAATGAAACATTTCATCAAATGCTCTTCTCAAGTGTTCCTCCCTTCAACTTTTGTATCATATAAGTCTGCCTCACTATACATCTCATACCTCTGGAAAAACCTAGAAGATGTGGGAAAAACCCAACAAGTTAAGTATTTACTGTTGCTGATTCTGTAGAGCCCAGCCTAACATCATCAGTGGAGTTAATATAGTCCCCAGGTTTGTCTGAAGCTCAGCTAAAGCTCTATGAGCTACATGTGTTCCTTTCACATCATCTCCACTAAGTAGCTTTTGGTAGACAGGACTAGACAGGTTTTGGAAAGAAATTCAACATAAATGGAGCCTGCAGGAATGAGGATCTGGATGTATACTCATTCAGGAGAGAGGCAAGGTGCTCATAATAAGATGATTTCAGATAACAACTGGATGAGAGAAAAGTTCCCAATATGTGCACAATGATGGATTCTTAGCAGAGAGTGTGCTGAGAAAGTCCGGTAAGAACTAGGTTAATGGAGAGCTGGCAAGATGGCTCAGTGAGTAAACAGGCTTGTGGCCAAGCCTGAAAATCCAAATTTTATACCACGTGGGAAAGCAAAGAGCTGATTACCACAAGTAGTCTTTTGACCTCAAGGGTATTATGGGGTGCTTCTTCCCCATAGAAGAGATTAAAAAATCTAAAAGAATTTTAAGGAATTAGATAGTTTGAGAATATTTCTTTCCTGAAAATCAAATAACAGAATGGGAAAATGTATGATACTTTAAAACAATTTAGGTAATGGGAAAATGGTGATGAAGGAAGTAGCAAGACATGTTCAACAGCAGTGCAGAAGGAAGCTGAGACATGTGAGACAAAAGTCAGCCTGGACTAGATGAGGCTATGTAGACAGTCCAGCAAGGAATTTGCATGCCTGGTTTAGGCCTAAGGTTGCTATACAGCAAGACATGCTGGGGCCTCAGAAATCCAGGTTGCTTCCTGGGATTTCAGTATAGAAGATATCCAATTGTTGATGGTGTTTGTTTGTTTGCTTGTTTGTTTTGTTTTTTCGAGACAGGGTTTCTCTGTGAAGCTCTGGCTGTCCTGGAACTCACTCTGTAGACCAGGCTGCTCGAACTCAGAAATCCACCTGCCTCTGCCTTAGTGCTGGGATTAAAGGCAAGCACCACCACTGCCAAGTCCAATTGTTGATGTTAAATATAGGTCTGAAAATTGGAAAGATGATTAGCCATAACAAAGGCATTATTAATAGCTAGTATAGGACTCATGCAGTCCCTAGAATGTTCTTGCCAGTGTGCTAAGAATTTTATTTAACTGGGATCTCTGACAACACTCACTACACATCCTCTCTGAATCAATCATCACTATCTCTATAGAATGGGCTAGGAGAAAAACCTCTAGGCTTGTCTGGATGAGTTTCTGGATTGAGTTAATTCAGGTAGGAAGACTTCTCATGAGTGACATTGGTGATATTTTACAGGCTGAGGACCTAGAGTGGATAGCAAAACTGTGGGCAACATTGAATTCAATGAAAAGAAACTCAAGACAACTTCACTAAAATCAGAACCAAAATAAGGTTATCCACTCTTTCCATAGCTATTCAATATAGTACTTGAAGTTTTCACTAGAGCAATAAGACAACTGGAATAAATCGAGGGAATATAGATTGAAAAGGGAGAAATTAAAGTATCCTTATTTGTAGCTGATATGATAATACACACAAGTGACCCTAAAACTTTCTCTTGGGAAGTCCTACAGCTGATAAACACTTTTAGCAAAGTGAATCAGTATCCCTTCCATATGTAAATGATAAACAGACTGAGAAGGAAATCAGGAAAAAAACACCTTTCACAATCACCTCAAATAATATAAAAATATCTTGGGGTATCTCTAATCAAGCAAGTGAAAGGATTGTTTGATTAAAAACTTCAAGTCTTTGAAGAAACAGGTTGAAAAAGATATCAGCAGATAGAAAGATCTTCCATGATCATGGATCAGTAGAGTCAACATAGTATAAATGGCCATCTTACCAAAAGCAAATGATGTATTCAATGCAACTCCCATCAAAACTCCAATAATTATTTACAGACCTTAAAAGGACAGTTATCAATTTCATAGGGAAAAACAAGAAACCCATGATAGCTTAAAATAATCCTCTAAAATAAAGTAACTGCTGGAGGTATATCCATCTCAGATTTCAAGTTGTGCTGCAGAGCTATAGTAATAAAATCCACATTTAATTGACATAAAAACAGACACATTGATCAATGTATAAAATCAAAGATTCAGAGCAGCACCAGATCCAAGATGGTGGCCAGCAGGAGGCCGATGAAGGAGCTTGAAGAGATCCACAAATGTAGAATGAAAAACTTCCGTAACATCCAGGTTGATGAAGCTAATTTATTGAGTTGGCAAGGTCTTATTGTTCCTGACAACCCTCCATATGATAAAGGAGCCTTCAGAATTGAAATCAACTTTCCAGCAGAGTATCCATTCAAATCATCCAAGATCACATTTAAAACAAAGATCTACCACCCTAACATCGATGAGAAGGGGCAGGTCTGTCTGCCAGTAATTAGTGCTGAAAACTGGAAGCCAGCCACCAAGACTGACCCAGTAATCCAGTCCCTCATAGCACTGGTGAATGACCCCCAGCCTGAGCACCCACTCCGGGCTGACCTAGCTGAAGAATACTCTAAGGACCGTAAAAAATTCTGTAAGAATGCTGAAGAGTTTACAAAGAAATATGGGGGAAAGCAACCTGTGGACTAAAATCTGCCATGAGTGATTCCAGCAAGTTTGAGCAGAGACTCTAAGCAGTGGATTCAGACACCCCACAAAGCAGGACTCTGTGGAAATTGACATGTGCCACCAACTGGCATCTGCTTGTGGTAGTTACTAACTTTCTACAGTTTTCTTAATCAAAAGTAGTCTAGGTAACCTGTAAAGAAGGATTAAAAAATTCAGATGTTCTAAAAAAAAAAAAATCAAAGATTCAGACATAAATCCAAACACATATAGACACCTGATTTGATAAAGAAGACAGAAATATACACTATAAAAAAGACAAAAAGTTTAACAAATGGTTCTGGTTAAATTGGATATGTACATATAGAGAATGCAACTAGATTCATATTTATCACTCTGCATAAAGCTGAAGTTCAAGTAGATCAAGGACATCAATATAAATCCAGATACACTGTACCTGATAGAAGAGAAAAGCCTTGTTCACACTGGCCCAAGAGATAGCATTCTGAAAATAATACCATCAATACACAGGCATTAAGTTCAACAATTAATAAATGGGACCTCATGAACCTGAAAAGCTTCTATGATGCAAAGGTCATAGTCAATATGACAAATCAGCAGTCTATAGAATGGAAAAAGTTGTTTAGCAAGTCTTTATCAGATATAGGACTAATATAAAAAAACATATAAAGAACTCAAGGAACAAGATATCAAAAGATCAAATAATTCAATTAAAAATCTAAACAAAGAGTTATCTTTGGAGGAATCTCGAATGACCAAGAAACCCTTGAAATGTTCAACATCCTTAGCCATCAGAAAAATACAAATCAAAACCATTTTGAAGTTCTATCTTACACCTGTCAAAATGACTAAGGTCAAAACCACAAGTGACAGCTCATGCTGGCAAGGATGTGGAGTAAGGGGAACACTCTTCCATTGCTTGTGGGAGTGCAAACCATCTAGAAATTACTAGTTTCTCAGAAGGTTGGGAATCAGTCTACATCATGACTCAGCTATGCCACTCTTGACCATAGACTCAAAGGACATCCTTCTACAAGTACACTTGCTTAGTCATGTTCATTGTGTTTTTATTCATAATAGCAAAAAACTGGAAACAGTTTAGGTGTCTCTCAACCAAAGAATGGATAAAGAAATATGGTACATTCACACAACTGAGTCTTACTCTTAGCTGTTAAAAAAAATGACATCATGAAATTTGTAGGTAAATGGATGGAACTAAAAAAAAAAAAATCATTCTGAGTGATGAAACCCAGGTCCGGAAAAATAAATATGATATGTATTCACTTGTAAGTGGATATTAGCCATTATGTAAATAAAAATTAAACTACAATCCATAGATTCAGAAAGCTTACATAAAGAGGAAATGTCCAAGGGGAAATATGCATTGAAAAGGAAGTAAACTATACATTATGGGTGAACTGGGCATAAATAGGAATAACAGGGATCAGGTGGCAGATGAGAAGGGATGGAAGGAGAAGGTTCAGGAAAGACACAGCTGGAATTGTGGAGCACTTGGGGGAGGGGTGTGATGTAGTAGAAAATTCCTGGAATCTGTGAGGATCTTCCTAATGAGGACTCCTAGTAATGAGGCACACTGAGTCTAAGCTGGCCATATCTTATAACCAGATAAGGCTTCTAATGAAGGGGTTGGGTTGAATTCAATTGACTTGTTGGTCAATGGGAGTTCAAAGAAAATTTCCAAACATCCCAGGCTTCCTCTCTGCAAACTGACAGTGTGACACCATTGTAGAGGACAACATCCACACAACTCTTTGAATATGGAAAAGTTGAGCTGGTGCCTACATGGAACCCACTATGTTCTCATCTCTTTAGCAAGGAAAGGTACTCTGCAGATTATCAAAAGAGAAGCGTGGACACCAACCCAGCCTCAACACAGCTTATAATCTTCCCTGCCTACAAACTCTACTAGGCAGCGGTGGCACAAAGCTTGTGTGAATAACCAATGCCTGATTTGACTTAAGGCCCACTTCATGAGCAGGAAGCTGTGTCCAACACTGCTTTCAATATGAAAGTTTTTGCTTTATTTTCTATCTTATGTTGTCCAAGAACTAGAGTCTAGGTAGCCCAGAGACCTATGATAAAACCAAGCACGACTGGTCAAAACATATCAATAAAGTGAATCCTAATGATATTCTGCTCTATCCACACATAGGTATCTTATCCAGTCATCGTCAGAGAAGCTTCTTCTGGCAGTAGATGGGAACATATGCAATGACCCACAGCAGCTATTACGTGGACAGAGAATACAAATTGGAGGTCTCCATAAAATTCTTCCCCTCAGAGCTTAGGAAAGGCCGAAAGATTGTAAGAATCAAAGGTAATGGAAGGCTCCAGGAGAACAGGACACTTTGAATCAACTAAGCAAGGCACAAATGAGCTTACAGAGATTGAAGCTTCGAGCACATGGCCTACATGTATCTATGCCAGGTCCTCTGTGTGTATATTACAGCTGTTAGTTTAGTAATTTTATGGGACTCCTGACAATGAGAATGAGTGGACATCTGACTCTTTGGCCTGATCTTGGGCCTCTTTTCCTTCTTTTGGGTTTCTGTATACAGCTTTAATATGAAAATATTTTTGCTTCATTTCAAATCTTATTTTGTTATGTCTAGTCATTAGTTCTTAGAGGACTATTTTCTCTTGAGAAACAGAAATGGAATAGATCAGGAGGGGAGAGGAGGAACTAGAAGAAACAGAGGGAGGGGAAACTATAATCAGGATATATTATATGGTTAAAAATTTGCAATTAAAAATAACGATGGTGATAGTAGTAAATGAAAGAAATAACTAAAATTTTAAAGGTTCATTGTCTGTCAGAGACTCTTCCAAGAGTTTCAGCGAGACTGAGTGAGTGACATAAGCTTGACAGCTATTAGATAACATGTGACAGAACTGAAACTCAGACTTAGCTCTACTGATTCTAAATCTAGGTTTTCATACTGTATTATGAAATGGTACAGTATAATATCCACATTTTTGCATAAAACACATAATAATACAAAATGTGCTTGCTGTTGAAGATTTTAAATTTCCAGAAGAAGAAATAATGCTTGTTTCCAACTGGTTATTCATAATCTCAGAACATCACATATATGTATATAAACACATACCACTACATATATACTTATAAATATGTACGTATATTGTATGAATATCTAACATTTACACACAGCACACACCTGCGCGCATGTGCGCCCCCCCCCACACACACACACACTTGTACTGCAGAGATGTACATTCATTCCAACAGAGATCACTGAAGCACACCTCATGCCAGAGCAAAGCCCTTGCGATGCTTGTCCTTACTGGTGATCTGAAACCGTTGTTTCTCCTTCACAGTGAGGTTGAGGTGCATGCTCAGAGCCCTCTGCAGCTTTACTTTCTCTCCATTTGGTTGGGAAGAGGAAAGAGCTGAGAAAGGCTGAAAAGGTGATGCTGTGCTTGCTCAGGTCTTTAATGTGTTCTCAAAGCTAGCTGCTCTGTGCTCCATTCTCGCTAGCCGCTCTGTGCTCCATTCTCGCTAGCTGCTCTGTGCTCCATTCTCCCTGGCTTCCTTGCTTTCTTGACCCAGTGGTTGCTTCCTTTTTTCTTCTTGACACTGCATGAGGCACCAGGAACAAAGGGGCTTAGAAAAGAAAATGGGATCTGTGCATGGCCTTTACAACTGAAGGGGGCCAGTTAGGATGAGAAAACAGTGGCCTTCCTCGGCCATCCCTGCAGAGGCTTTGCCTGACTCGGAGAAGCCTTTGTCCCATTTCCCTCCCACTGCACCTCCCTCATGCTGCTTGTTGGGAACAAGCTGTCTTCTTGGCTGCTCACAGACAGACCCAATCAAATCTCATTTGTAGATTTGTAAAGGTGGATTCTGGAAGCGTTGTGATCTGCTTTCTTCCCTTGATGGGTGTGATGCTTGTCTGTATCTGACAGAAAAGACTATCTGGAGTCCGCACATAACTTTATGGGTTCACAAGTAAGCTCTAGGTTTAGTGTAGAACCTATGTGCCTGTTGGTCAAGCTCCACTATTATGTTATCTATTTTATATCAAAGGGGAAATTGAAATTTAATTTCTCTTTTTTCTTCCTAGGATGTGAAATAGGATGATTTTTGAAAATACAATTAAATTATACAGCAAATTATTTTCCATTGACTCCTCTCTGTCCTTTTCCTGCCCTCCACTCCATAGAAGCATATACCCTCAAGAAGATAATCTAAGTATGGCTATGACACTCCTGGGGAAGTTTTGGACAGGCAACAAGCCTGTAAATTTCAGCGATTCCAAATGCCCAAACCATGAAGCAGATTATAATAGTATTTGGAAAGCATAAACATTGACTGGACTGAATAGTTATGTAGGAAATGCCTAGGGTCACTTAAGAAATTAAAGGGACTCTTCTGCATCTTCCTCATGTAGACTATGTAGAATGAGTACACTATGTCAAAATGAAAAGTGACAGGGGTCAAGAGAGACCAGGAGTCGGTGCTGAGCAGAATGTAACACCGATCTGATGCCCAATGGCTGACTAGAAGTTTAGTTACTATGTGAAGACATTTGATATACAAGCAACATCTGCAGAGAGATTTGCTCAGCCTACTCCCACTACAGGCCACTGCTGGCCTTCAGGCTTCTTTTGGATAGTAGAGACCTCCCCTTTCCCAGTAACTCGCTTCTCTCCCAACCACACTCTCCAGCTGTCTCAAATATGAAACTTAGTTCCATCCCTTGTTGGAATTCCCAATCATGCATTGCTCTGATCTCTGAGAGACCCAAATATGATCAATTATTTGACTTAAATAAAAGAAAGTAAGTCATCTAAAAATAATCTAGCATTTATGATTTAGTCTGTTGCCTTGAAATAGATGGTCTAGGGACAGAAAATGAAATTCAGTCGATTCTTAAGCTACTTGAGGAAAAATGTACGAATATTCCATTCCTTCCTGCAACTGTCTGCTACTGAAGAAAACATTGCCTATACATATGATTTCTTTCTCACTTTCCAGTGACAACATGCATTCCACTAGGATGTGTAGATTTCAGTCAGGCCTCATACTTCTGTGAGTCACAGCCTGTAGTCATATTTCCTCCTGAGTTAGCGCCACACACAGTAATAGTCACTGACTATTTTTAATAAGCAAATGAAGACATATATTTCTGAGTGTTTAGCTTCTTCTCTGTAATAGAAAAATGTGGCAACATTGTATCCTATCATCCCATGCTGCTTCCTTGGGACTGGACAGTGCTCCTGGGCTCCTGGGCTCCGGTGCTCCACTGAGTCTGCATTGTATGTTTGACATTAAGGTAAGGCTAGATGCTAACTACCATCAGAATCATATTTCTTTATGCTCTGCACTCTGGCCCAAATCTTCCCTTTCATGTTTCTTTCATGGTCTTAAGATCCATTCCTCCACTATATTTAATGGTGCTTTCCTAATATGGTTAGTGAAAAGCCATAGTGTAATCAAGGTGGTCCATCTCCCCATCGGGTAAATATCTGTGGTCCTTTGCTTATAGAAATAATACATTGATATTACAGAGCTTTAAAACCTTACTTTGTATATATTATCTTCACTGATATCTCTAAATTATTCTCCTTAAGACACACAAATGTAGCTAGGGGTGTAAAGGTAGGACTCCTTATCCCTCTATTCTGTAACTTTCTGCTTATGTGACTTCCCTGGTAGCTCTTAAATGATCCTGCACTCCTCCTCAAAGTGTTTGACTTTGGACTTCACTGGAGGTTCTGCCTATCCCTCTGGAGGAGCCATTTCCAGCCTTTATTCCTAACACTGCTGTCATGTCCTGTCTGACTTGAAACTGTGTGGCAGAGTGCAGATTGAGCAACTCTGAAGAACAGACATTTGTCTGAGGCTGTCTACCCAAAGAAACCAGTGCTGTGTGGCTTGGCATTGAGCCAAATGTGTTTGATAATTAATTGTGTGACTTTAGACAAGTAATTTGCTCTGTGACTGCTTCAGTTTCCTTTTTTAAAATAAGACTCGACCCAGCATGACCTCTACTTATTCATTCAAGTGATTCATTCATGTAATAAGCATCAAATACGTAGCATGTCACAGACACTGCCCTAGGAGCTGATATAGAAATGACAGAAAAGACAGTGGCATTGCCCCTGGGCATTTTAAAGTATGGAAGAAGAGCCTTATATTTTAGTATTCATGTATCTGTTTATTATCGATTACACTTCTTTGCAGTCCTGTAAATGTATTGTATTTTGTTCAATGATGAATTGCATATACAGCAGTGTTCCTGTGAGGTCACAACAAAGCCAAAACACTTGTGCCTCCTCCAGACACTGCTGTACTCGTCACATCACATCAGTACTAGGTACTAGTAATGCTGGAGTAGACAGATCCTTTGAACTGCCAGTGCAATGGAGATTCAACAAGTCATTTTGCACAGTGCACAATTCTTATAGTAATAACAAGAGTAATATTTCTGGCTTCTGAATTTACTCTGCTATGACTTTTATCATTAACATACATTCTTTAGTATTTTGTATTACTTTAACATATTTTTGTTATTATTTTACTATGGAAAAGAATAGCTTACACTATCAGCAGTAATACCTGTCTAATATTTTCAACTTTTCATGATTTCATCAAGAGGTAACAGCAAGTGAGTCACCTATAACACTTAGGTTTGAATAAATGCACTCTTTGTCATTAAGACGATGGCATTTTGCTTTATAGTTCAGAGCTTGTGCCGTTCACCAAGTGTGATATAAGTATAAAATAGCCATACACATAGGATAACAAAGCATGTACATGTTACTTAGTGCTGTGTGATATGAATATGTGACATGTACCAGAATACAAGCTATCATTGCGTGGGAACGCTTCTAAGATTCATGAAGTTTTCAGAACAGCACTGTATCTGGTGACGGTCCTGAACAATGAACAGAGCAACGGTTCTTAAGCTTCCTAACCCTACAAGCCTTTAATACTGTTCCTCATATTACTGCAGACCATAAAATTATTTTTCTACTTCATAATTGTAATTTATGAACAGCAATATTAATATCTGATATGGGGACTCAAAACCCACAGGTTGAGAACCAACTGGAGCATCATCGGATCCTGTGTAAAGACTCAGAGACACACAAGTGAAGACATTCAGTGATGGAGATGGCCAAAGTGGGGCAGGAAGTATGAGAAAAGATGTCTCATTAAAGGTAGGATTCATAGAGTATTATATACTCTGATATGTTATAATTTTAATATTAGAATTTTTAGTTGTTTTGTCTTATTGTTTGTTTGTTTGTTTGTTTCCAGACAACATCTTTCTATGCAGCCCTTGCTGTCCTGGAACTCACTATGTAGACCAGGATAGCAACAAATTCAAATCAACATGTCTATACCTTCTTCCAAGGACTGGTAATGATATTTTAGAAAATTCCCCCTTTAATGCTTTTATGATAACAAATACCAATTTATGCACAGAGTATTCCATATTTTGATGTTTCTCTATTAGTAACTCATCCCCAGTTTCTATCCTACTGTTCATTTCAAATTCAAAAGTTTCCAGCAGTTGATCTAACAGGTGATATACTGGCAGGAAACAGTGTGTATACAAATTATGGCTAAGCAATGATGTTGTAAGTGTTGAAGTTGCAAAAAACAATGAGTATTCACCGAACACAGAGATGGGCCTGCCTGATACAGTGTGGGAAACAAATGGCATAAGAGCAGCCATGACAGTAACAGTCTCAGCTCAGTGCCATCAACCACTAGCTTCTGTATTAACTCTAGCTTGATGATTTCCTTATACCTTGGGAATCGCTTTGCATTATCAATGGTCTCTGTTCCTGGTTGAAATCACAGCAGGATTCTTAACATTGAAATCTTTAAATTGAGGACTGGAGACATAAAATAATCCCCCCCACACACACACACACCCAGACCAGGCTACCTGTGATCTTGCAGCTCTCCTCTATTGGTTTTGTCTCTACTAAAGCTGCCTGATGGGCTTCATTTGCCTCTCTCCCCAATCTTTCAGTTACTAAGTCTACTTAGCCTAAAATCCCGCTCCTATCCTGCTCCCTCTGCTGGCCAGATGTCACTTCACCACAACAAGAAGATGCTTTCCCAAGAATTCCTTCCTGGGGTCGATCTTAATATTTCCTTTAATTCTGAGCAAAGCACTGTTGGAATCTAAACATAATTCATTTAATTCTGATGA
The DNA here is from genome assembly GCA_019843815.1 of Montemys delectorum. NCBI lineage: Eukaryota > Metazoa > Chordata > Mammalia > Rodentia > Muridae > Montemys > Montemys delectorum. The sequence continues at coordinate 31,312 of JADRCD010217091.1, forward strand.
CTCTTCCTCTGGAAGATAATAATAATTTAAAAATACTGCAGATGAAATTAAGGGCCTCTACTGGATCCCTGGCCTTAGTATTAATTAATAAAGCTTGAAATGAGCTGTGATTAATTGCAAGACCAGGAGCAAAACACAGTGTGATGAATATGTTCAGATTTCAGGGAGAAAAACTTTCCAATGGTTGCTTGAGGCAGGAGCCTCCACAATAATAACCAGTTTGGTTTCACAAATGTGTCTTGACTGTACAAATTGCAGAGTGCATCAGCCCTGGAGTGAAGTCTGCTGATGACAGAGCAGAAGTGGGGTTCTGTAGCCATCTGCACAGCCAGAGCTTTATAGCTCTAATCCATCCCTCTCTCTCCGCCCCCTCTCTTCTCCTGTCTCCCTTATTTACAACTTAAATATGGGCAAGAGGGGAAGAGCTCTGCGTGTGATGGGAGATATTAAAAGAGTGGACCATACACTGATGCTTTAAAGTACAAGGAAATTCGTCTATGGGGTGTTTTATGCCTTTCTCTTCAGAAGTATGGTAGACGAAGTCATTTGGTAGCACACAGGGATGGAGGAGGGACTAAGTCATAAAACTCTAGAGAGCTAGGAGTAGACTCCAGTCCTTAACTATTCTACTGTCATGACTTATAACGTTGAAGCCAGACTATATACCAATTAAACAATACATGGCAACATTAAAGGAAGTTGCTACAATGGACTTCTGACCCACCCAGAAAGTAATAAGAAAGATGTGGTTAAAGTTTAAAGTTGGGGGTGTTTCATTGGAGTCTTGGCTTCACATGCAGTGACAGCATCATCCATTTGGCAAATGTCAGCCGGCCCCATGTTCAAGACATCGCTTTTGTGGTGATGGTCTCCAGTTGCTACCTTGCAATTCTTAGTTTGGTTTTATTTTGTTATTGTTTGTCTGTAAAGATAAGGAGCCCCAAGTTTTCAGCTTGCACAAGATCCCTGGCAATCATACCTCCACTCCCATTAGCTGGTATGAAATCTCAAGCACATTGCCCAGTCTCATGGTCAATCTGAGAGTAAATGGTTATGGCACCTATATTAGATAATAATAATTAAGCAGAGGTAATAGGGAATGATCTTATGAACAAAGAAATGTTATTAAATGATAGGGCAAAATTATTGGCCTTCCTAAAACTTAGTAGGTCTTACATAGCAACATCTCCCATGAATTCTCCTTGGAAATTTATGGGGCTGTTTTATAGCTTTGCTAAATGTTCTGTTGGCGCAGGTTTAAATCTATGCTGCATTATTCAGAATAGCTACACCCCCAATTTCAGGTTTTCTTCCTCTTCTAAGAAGCATGGCTCTCAGGGGGGCAAGGAGTAAGAGGAGACGTTGATGGTCAGAGGAAACACAAGATGCAAGAAATGATTATACTTGGAGGCAAAGGCTCCAGCACAAGGCTACATTTGCAATGATTTAAGGGCAGCATTTAATAGCAGTTTTTCTGCTAGGTGCTCAGCCATGAAGGTCAGAAAAGCAAAACCTCTGCCTATGGCTTTTATTTATCCAGCCACATTTGGAGTTAGAGGGTAGGCTTTGACAGCAAAGGATGGAGGTGAATATGCTGCCTTGAATACTTTTCATCACTTCTGTCTTTGTCCTCTTATGACCTCAGTAGTTTCTCATAATGCTGAGTGAGGATGAGCAGCTAAGAGTCCTTGGCAAGTGGAGGCCCACACAGGGCAAAAATGATGTTGAAAGATTTGGACTCTTCCTTTGGGGCTTTATGTCATAGCCAGGAGTCTCATAGCACAAATCCAGATCCAGACCCACAAGAATGTTTTGTGCTTCTATTTGTTAAAGCTTGCAGTGCCGGCAGGTCAGAGAGTGTAGAGACAGCACCAAAAAGCATCAATACCTTACCATTAACACCGGCTATGCACTGTACTGGTGGGAAGAAAAAAGAGAAATAGTGCAAGATTTGTTCAAAAGTATCTGCTGTTTGAGGTCATTTGTGAAAAGCACCAGGACTTCAGGATTAGTTACATACATTCACAGGCACCACTGCAATGCCCTTATTGTGTAGAAATTTAGTTGGCTTCAGTTTTGGACTGCAATTCTTGCATTTCTGATTCCCAACTTCTGATTATTTATGGAGCCTGGCTATCTCTTTGGGAGTCTCTTAAAAATATCAGGAAAGAGTAGCTTGGATACAGCATGATCTCAATTTCCAATGCCCCATCCAAAGTTAAACATTCAGAAATTGTGATGTAGAAATGTGTGTCCTAGTGACAGAGGATTAAAAGAGACAGGTAAGAAGAAGGAGGGACCAGAGGGCAGGTGGGTGTTTGAAGAGAGTAAAGGAAGTAGTTATTAATTCAAGATGAAGAAAAGCTGTGTTCAGTTCTATTAACATTATAGAGAAGGTATCAGACAGGAAGAAAGAAGTCTGCAGACACAGGCCACTGCAAGCCTGCCATGTGGCCCTGTGCCTCCTGTGCAGTCCCAGGATGCAATGCCTGTCTGTCAGCAGCCCATCATGTTTAGCATACCTCAGTTAGCATGTGGAGGGATGAAAGGGATTTGAATCCAAGGGGGGTCTGCTCTTCCAAAATGCCAGGTGACAAACAGTCCTAAGAGGATGGCCACAGGGAAATGGGATGAAGGCTACATTTTCTGATTTATCTTCTCATGTTAATTGGGTCATTTCACAGCCACAGGAGATTTTCAGGGGGAGAATCCACTTTCTTTCTTTTCATATTGAGTCTAGTTTTTGAGATCTCATTCTATATTCTTTTAAGAATCCTTAAAGGAATTCTCTGGAGAAAGGGACTGATTAGGCTGAGAGTCCTCCAGGCGATGGGGAAGAAGGAATCCAATTTCCACCACCACCACCCCAGATCTGAGAAGAAGGCACCCTGTGTTTTCTGTCTTGTAGAAAAACTCCAGGCATAAGGGTTCAACAGATTTACTTTCTCATCTTGACCCTCCTGAACGTCTCTCTATAAGACGACTCTTGCTTCTCTGAAGCCTCTCAAAATCCCAGTACTTGATCTCTGGCTGCAAGAGTTCCTTGCCTGTCCCTGCATTTGGGTGAAAATCCAGCGACTAGCACTAACTCTGTTTTGCCTATTGAAGATTTCACAGTTTCAGAGGCTACTAGGGTAACTGTTTCTGGAAATGAAAGTCCTTGGCAGTCAGCAGCGGATCTTGGGGAGTGTAATGTCTTGGTGAGTGGCTCGAAAGAGCAGCCCCTCTCTCCACATTTTGTGCATATGGCATACCATCTTGGTCACTTTAAAGTCTTGATCAAGGAAGTATAACACAGTTTTGGTTTAGAACCAGGCTTGTCTTGGACACACATTTGGCATCCCTTTCATCTTTTCTTTTTAGTTTTCTCCCTCCTAGTATTTTTTCATGTTTGTATACAGGGTTCTCTTGAAGTTTTAATAATTTAATTGGAGGTAGAGAAAAAAATACCAATAAGAAAATGATTCCCAGTGTAATGATCTATAAAGTGGTCTATAATCAACTTTTACCATTCAAACATGGAAATATTAATTTTCCATGAAAGCTCCAGGTGAATGGAAATGTCTGTGTCTCATCTGCTCCTTGGGATTAAATTGGTCCAAGGTGGACAGCCTGGTCATCTGCATCTGGTTGTGATATGTTTAGCATCCCTATTGTTCCTTTGCCTACAACATTTTTTTTTTTCTTCTCGGGTTTTAGAGTATGCACTCTATAGTCTATAGACACCAGACATCAGACTAGAAACAACATGAGCACAGAACGCTGGTAAATATTTTGTTCATTCCTTCAGTTTACATTCCTGAAAAGCAGTGAGTGAAAGGGTATTTATCAGGGAGCCTTTCAATTCAAGCCAACGATTTGTTAGAAAGTATCCACTCTGTTCCCTGCCTTGTTCTCAACCCAGAATGACTACACCAGACTCAGGATTCTTCAAACCTGCTAACTTACCTAGATCACCAAGAGCAGTGGTTTACGATCTGTGGGTCACAACCCCTTTTGCAAATTTCAATCTCCAAAAATATTTACATTACAGTTCATAACAATAGCAAAATTACAGTTAGGAAGTAGCAATGCAAATACTTTTATGGTTGAGGGTCACCTATAAGAAAGGGTCTCAGCATTAGGAAGGTTGAGAACCACTGAGCTACAGTGATGACACCATTCAGAACTACCACAAATAAAGAAAGCTGAATGTCTAGGAAAGTGTTGATGGGTATTGCAGGCTCTTACCGGTTCCCTGGATAAGATACACATATTCTTTGAAACTCAAGTTCTTTATCACTAACAAATCATGATAATACTTCACAATAACTTCCCATTAGGTCCTTGAGGACTTAAAATGAAATAATACATCCAATAAACATCTTAGTTCCCTCTTTCATAGAAGCATCAGCAAATGATAATTCTCTTCTTTGATGAGCAATAAAACCAAGTGGTGAACAAACTGTAAAGAAACGCATTTTTCCATAGTAATAATTCCTGGAGAATAAATATTATCTCTTTTGTGAATTTTTGATAGTTTTTTTTTTTGTTTGTGTTTTACTTCTGAGTACTTAAAGAAACGATACTGTCACAAATGTTTTTTCAAGCCATTAATCTAAGTCATTAGGGGCCCTGAAATTATTTTATTATGAACCTACTGTAGACATCATCTCTACATAGAGACGGCAAGCCTACCTTCTACTGGATGGTAAAAACTACCAGCATTTTTCACAATGCCTCATATTAGGTGTTATGAGGAGGTTTTCAATGTGTTCTGCCTATATGTTATATCTAATGAGTGACCTGTACATTTTGTTAAACCTTAAACATCACAGCTCCCTTCCTATACCCATCCACTTCATTGGCTATCCATTGACCATCATGGGAGTTTCAGGGTTTGATCACACAGAGGAGACACAACCAGCTGTTCTTCTGTACTGCAGCGATAAGTACCTAGTGCTTGGATTTACTGCTGTATATTTCTAAGGATGTGAACTGGGAGCTGGTGCCAAAGGACTGTCAGTGTATCTGGGCATTTTTCCAACTTTTAAACACAACTGGAAAAACATGGGCTCTTCTGGGGATGCAATTGACTAGAGGACAGTCACTAAACTGCTTGGGAGTGGATGACTAAATGAGGCCTCAAGGATCCAACACAGACATTAAAAAAATGAGAGCAAGCTCCCAAAACAGCATAGACACTAACCCAGTTTTCTAGGGTGTTGTCTGAGTCCCATTTTCAAAATTCTTACCTAGAAGGCTTTTAACTTATTTATTTCCGAATACAGTTCTAGTTTTGCTGGATGAAGTTTCTGAATTTAAATAAAACAATTTCTAAAGGAAATGCTAAGTATTTAAGGCCCCATGTGATGTGTTCCCATGTTCAAAAGACTCATGATATATATGGCTAAATCGTACATTCATTCTTTGACAGTTAAAAGCAAAATAACACCTAAAATGCAAAGTAATATTCTAACAGTATCAACAGACATCTTCCACCTTAGGAAATTTTGTCCTGCCGTCCAGTAACAGAATAACTCTTATTCCCTACCTACTGTTGACTAGAAGTATACAAGGACCAGAGGATCTCATAAACATCTTTCTGGCAGATTCAGGGATATCTAAATTAGTTGAAAATCTGTGTGGCATTGTGCATTCATGTCCCTCTTTGTAGATGCCTTTCCACTCTATCTGGTATACTCATGTTTATTTTCATAGGCCTCTGTTTATCTTTAGCCTCTTAAGCGAAGCCTTTCAAGTTGTCCTGGGGAGAACCAATGACCTGATCCACATTTTCATTTATATCTCCTTTCATTTTTTTCACATCTCAAAACATTTACAGTTATTTGTTTGCCCATATTTGTCCTCAATAAACAGTCAGGAGTCAAAGGGAGAGATGACATCATTCAAGGTCCTATAAGTTCTCCAGCATTTAGCTCAGCTATCAGGATTGGTTTTATTATTTAAGTGGATAGATTGATGAATGAATAGAAATCCTGGGTGAATGTGAAATTAATTAGGAGAATAATTATTTTTCCCAGGAGGAGAGAACTCCAAGAAAAGTATGGAGCTAGCATTCATCCTGTGGCTTTCTCTCCACTGTTCTCTGTCTTCAACCACCCACGCACAGAGCGCCACACTGCAGGCAGAAAGAATAGCAGGGTCAAGAGAAGTAACGCCAATCTAAAAAATCAGAAAATTTGCCTTCTCTCTGTGAGCTGTAGCTGGTTACCTGGGGAACCAGATTTATCTCTGTGTCCTCAATATAGTACATCTCAATGAGGGCACTTTTAATAACCAATTGATGTGTAATTGCCTGTATAAATTATGTATCTCTTGTCCAGCTCCTGTGCTCTGAGTGAATTATGGAGAAAACCTCCTCTCAG
>JADRCD010217092.1:0-15721 GCA_019843815.1 Montemys delectorum
GGTACTCAGCGTCTATACCAGGCAGTTTTGGGGAATACCATGCCCTCTTCTGGCCTCCACAGGCACCTGCACTCAGGTACACACACATAAAATTGATAATTTTAATTAAAAATAAAAGATTCCTAAGGCCTCCTGGGCAGTGATGGCACAGGCCTTTAATCCCGGCAGAGGCAGAGCCAGGTGGATCTGAGTTCAAGGACAGCCTGGGTTACACTCAAGCTCCAGGACAGCCTGTGCTACATACAGAAAACTTGTATCTCAATAAACAACCCCCAAACCCGATCGTCTTGACTCTTAGCCAATGACCAGCTGTGATCATTTCAAGCCCATGCAATGGCTCTTTGAGTAAAGGGGCTTGTTGATAGGCCTGAGGACGTGAGTCAAGCCCCAGGATGGTAAAAGGAAATGACTCAATGTTGTCTTCCAATGGCCACAAGTATGCACATGCAACGAATGTATGTGTAAGACAAAATGTCGGTCACCTACACATCGCTTAGGTCCTTCTGAGACGCAGCCTGCTTTGGGTATCTGTTGAAACTCTGCCCCAGGAGCTCAACTTTGTATTTGTATACCTATTTAAAGCAGAGAGGGTTATCAGGTATCCTGCTCTGTCCTTCCCTCCTTATTCTCCTGATGTAGCTCTTGAGACGGTCTCTTACTGACCTTGGAGCTAAGCTTGTACCCAGGAAGCCGCAATCCCCTGGCTCTGTCCCCAAAGGTACTGCGGTCTGAGACAAGTGCTATTACCTGCTGAGCCTCTTCCCCAGCCCAAGTTTACATCAGTAGTATACTTAAATGCAAGATGCTGGAGAAGAAATTATTTTCGTCAGGATTCCTACGGGTGGAATCATTGGCTTTGAAAAACTGGTCTCAGTAGCTTGAGCAGGTAGCAGTGAAATCTCTGAGTGCTTATTCTAGGGTCTAGCATGCTTCAGACAGGAAATTCTTTTAGTTGGCTTGAAGACTTGAAGGTAAACAAATGTCTTTAGAGGAGGTAGAAGGCCAAGGCCTGCGTTTGGGAGAAAGTCTCAGTGTTGCCCGGCGTAGTGTCGCAGCTGTGAACTTTGGCAATTCCCCTGCCTCTGCCTCCCGTAGAGCTGGGGTTTCCACTGTGCTCCACTCTAATTCTCAACTCTGGAAGAAGCTAAGCTCTTAAAATGCAAAACAAACACTGACATACATTTAAAGTGCCAGGGGAGGACGCCCTCTTCTGGCCTCTCTTGGCAACTGCATATATTCATACTACAGATACAAATAAAGTTACAAATAAACTGGGGTAGGACCACAGGGAGGACACTGCCAGAGCCACATGACTCTAAATCATTAAGAATGTGCTAACTCTGGAGGCAGAGAGCAGCTTCCATACTTGCTCTCACAGAGCCCAGTTTAGGTCTAGTGACAGTTGCTAGGGGTCAGAGAGAGGTTGGCTGCCCTGGGAGATATGACCTAGCTCTCGGGCCTGCTTTTCTCATGTAACCTCAAGCTCTGAAGAAATGGAAGTGAGAGGGGTTAAACACCAATCACCCTTTGGGGCAGCGGTAGCGACTGCCGAGGCTGCCTTCTTCTATGAGCCACCTGTCAAGTGCCCGGCCCCTGGGCACTGCCCACGAGAGGCAGTGGCATGAACACAAGGCTCATGTTTTTGTACTGGTGCATCAAAACACATGCCGTGCCCAGGCTAAGTCCACGCTACACCTCTAGCCCCAAGGTAGTGTGGTCTGCCGGACAGAATCCCTGCACTTTGTACTAAAGGGGCAACAATGCCATCTCCCTAAGCTGCTGTTTAGCATCGTAGAAAGCCTACACTGCAATGCCTAGGTTTGCACATCTGCCCGAGCAAAGTCGACCGTGTCAACATATATACAAGAAAAAAAAAAAATCAAATTTCTTTCTTTTTTTTTATTTTTTGTTTTTTTCCCGAGACAGGGTTCCTCTGTGTAGCCCTGGCTGTCCTGGAACTCACTCTGTAGACCAGGCTGGCCTCGAACTCAGAAATCCACCTGCCTCTGCCTCCTAAGTGCTGGGATTAAAGGCGTACACCACCACTGCCCGGCTCAAATTTATTTCTTATTCAAAGTATATCTAGACCATATTCTTTTTGTATTTATAAAAACAAGACTTTCACTTTTTTGGAGATCATATGAGAATGCTTTGGAAAAACAAAGGCAGGGGTGGGATGAAGTGGGGGTAGAGTGCAGAGCATGCAGATGCCTCAGCTCCATCTGCAGCACCTTGGTCACTCTAGAACCTGAGGCGGAGGACCGGAAGCTCAAGGCCATCATAAGAGACAGTGCCATGGCCACCCGTTCCCTATGTGAGGCTACATGGAGTCTTTAGGGTAAGAACAGAGCAGACAGGATCCCGTGTTCAGATGGAATCACTGACGGTGTGTATGTAGTGACTGTAGAGGGCAGGACCCTCCCCACCAGGTCCTGAAGACACAGACCTGCATGGCTAGGCACCTGTACTGGAACAGCTCCAAACACCATGCCTCTGAGAGGGGAAACCAACATCTGTGCAGGGTCTACCAGCGACTACTACAAATGGCATTTTATTTTTATATTTGTTCTAAAATCATTAAATAAAAAGTTTTAAAGTTTAAGAAACAGTTCAAGCATATTTGAACCACATGAACAAAAAGGCAGTACATAATATATGAGCATGCACTTATATTTAAAATAAAAATGTAATGTTGGTTATATTCATGTCTACATATGACAAGTTTGCATTAGAAAGCATTCTAAAAACATTAAAAACATGGGAGAAGCTGGGTGGAAGTGGCGCACACCTTTAACTGTAGCCCTTGAGAGTTTTGTAAAGGCAGGTGGATCACTGTGACTTGGAGGCCAGCCTGGTCTACTGTTGGAGGTTAAAACAAACTAACAAACAAACAAAAAAGCGAGAGGCTCCAAGAAAACAGGCAGAGGGGCTTTTGACCTCAGAGGCATTTTGTCCCCTAGACTGTTCTTGGACATGATTTTGTGCCTCCTGTGACATCTATATTCAATTCATAAGACATGTTTAATTTTGTTGGTTGTCAGATCATAGCTAAAGAACCCAAACTGGTCAGCAGGCCCTGAATCTGATGTGGCCTTCTGCCTTGCTTGCATGCCTTCCCAGACATGATTTATGGTGTGCACCCATAATTGTGTTTAAATTGGTCAGTCCTAAGGGCGGGCTGCTATTAGTGTTTAGTAAGTGCTTACTGACGTTTACATGTTTCCCTGAACTCCTTGGAGCATTGCTTTGTCTCATTTGGGTATAAAGCTATACTGAAATCAAATACTGGAAACAGCATTAGACTGTAGTCTGACCACTCTGTAAGATCCTTAAATCCCAGGTCCTGAAGACACAGACCTGCATGGGTCGGCAAAAGTTAACAGTCTACGGTGTCAGCATGAGTTCCAGACAACCAGAGCTACAGAGAAACCAGCCCGGCCTGCAGAATCAAAAACCAACTTGGAGAATATTTCTGAAAGAATCGACAACAATGAAGAGCTCCTTATATCCATAATCCTTGTAAAATCACGGTTGCCAAGATAAAATTCATTTTGTCCCAGATGTGCAAGCACTCCAAAGCTGCCACAGATACTGCCTCAACTTTTAAGTTTCAAAACCAAATGGTACGGCTTCTGCCGTATGGAACGCACTGATGCTCTTCCTCGGTCTTCCGCTGGCTGGTTACCGCATGGCACACTTTCTCTCATATGAGCACTTGTAACAGCAACAGCACGCATGCGCAGCTGCATCCTTGGGACCTTTTCCCTTCTCTTTTAAAGTTAAGTCTCTGCACTTAGGAAACAGTTAATAAACACAACACTGCTTGCTCCGAAACCCCGACCAACCTCATCCCCTTTTACCGAGGGACTCACAAGAAGTCCTAACTGGGGGCTGGCGAGATGGCTCAGCGGTTAAGAGCATCGACTGCTCTTCCAGAGGTCCTGAGTTCAAATCCCAGCAACCACATGGTGGCTCACAACCATCCGCAATGAGATCTGACGCCCTCTTCTGGTGCATCTGAAGACAGCTACGGTGTATTTATGTATACTAAATAAATCAAAAAAAAAAAAAAAAAAAAAAAAAAAAAAAAGAAGTCCTAACTGAAAAGAACACAAGTGTAAAAAAGTTGACACATTTTAAGATTATAAAAATTGGTTTATTGTAAAAGAAATTCAAGAATAACCAGTTAAATTCTTACCTGCATGCTACCCACTACAGCCAGGAAGCATTAAACACTGTTGGACACAACAAGAAAGACTACATTGAGGCCGAAATTCAAATTTAGTGAGAGGAAGGGTGCTCAAATCTCCCACAGTCAGCATGAAGGGTTTGATAAGGTCAGAGAGTACTGTCAGGCACCAGGGGCTGCTGGACATTGAGGTATAACCAGGCACACCATGCTGCGGGAGAAGGAAGACGGCACATCTCACTTTGTGGGGAGGTTAAGCAGCTGGAAACTTAGGGAGAACTTTACTGAGAGCAAGATTAAGTCTTTACTGAAGAGAAACAAGTTCATAGAAGCTTTTCTATCACGGCCCTGGGACCTCTCACTAGCCCACGGCCACCTGCCCCCCCACCCCCCCAAAGCTAGGCTGCCTATAGAAGATGCAGTCCTTTACTCTGCAGCTTATTGGCAACTCATAAGCACTCGGCACACCCATCATCTGCCCATTCCCCACACACTGCTGTGCATCTTCCATCTGGTCACGTTTCAATTAGAGTAGAATTTCATCTCTGTTCTGAAGTCAATGCATCCCATGGGTGGCCATTTCCCCAGACTTAATTCAAGGGTTCAACTAGCTTCTAATTAAAAGCCTTAAGAGTTGATGGCCTCAAATGAGTGAAGTATGAATCATATATAATATACTGATTGCATTTTTTGAGCACTCAAAGTACTGAGTAAAACTTTTCTACTTCATTCTTGCGCTACATTAAATCAAAGGGTCAAAGGTCTCTATCTTCCTAAGCTGAGGATTTTCATAGTAGCAGCTTTAGCCGGGGGGGAAAATTTGTTGTTGTTCATTATGAACCCTTGAAAATAAGGGATTCTTCTAGAAGCACTCAAAGACCCTTCAGTGATAGAGGTGCTAGCTGGTGCCACTACAATTCATAACCAACTATTACTTCATAGCTTATATGCAGAGTTAATTCATGCCTATTTTGTTCCTTTAAAAAGTCCTCTTTGGAAAGCATTCTTACTCCTGGAGACACACACTCTAGTAATCTTCTTGTAAAAATAAAGCCACAAACACGCTCGGCTTGAGTTCTTCGCTAAGGTCAAGTACGCCGCACTCACTAGTCTGACCACTTTACCAGCCAACCCGTGACCTCACAGCATTCTGCACACTACCCCAGGGTCCACTCAGCGCAGACAAGCGAGCAGGTTTCCTAAGAATGATCTCGTAGGTGACCCTCAACCTGGCCTCAAAGTATCTGAGTGTACACCCAAAGCTGAGGCCGAGGCAGAAGGAAGGCCCGCCTCTCTAAAGCTTAAACTCAGAGGCTGCACGGGATGAATCACTCCAAGGGGAGTGAGGCCACTGCTGGCTTCTGTTGCCACCACAGTGCAGAGGGTAAGAGAGCGAGCGCCTCTTGGCTTTACCTACAACAAGAGCCCTTTCGACAACACTAGCCTCCCTCCCTCAAACACCTGCAGTTGCCACAACCAGAATTTAAACTATTTGTGAAACATAAACTACTGTGTCTAAATGTGTACGTTCAAAGCTACCATTTAAAAAAATAAACTGGAAAGGAAGGAACCGTTTATAAAGATACATTCTGCTATCTATCACACTACCATAGACATTATAAGAGTGTGTACATATGGAGAGAGGAGATAACCAAGATTTAAATAGAATGTTAAAAAGCCAAGAAATACAGATTTCCCACCAAAAGAATGGTCTTGCCCACCCCAAGCTACAGCTATAAATGACTTCATTAATTTGCCTACGGTCCACCAAAACCAAAAGAAAAAAAAAAAAAAAAAAAAAGGAAAGAAAAACCAAAACACCCACAGAAAATATCCATTCAACCCTAATCTAGAATATGTGGTAATAATTAATATATTTCTATGGAAACGGCCTGCCTCATGCCTCATAAGCTTCTAAGATCAAATCCAGGTCACTATGTGCCTAACGGTATCACTAAAGGAAATGGAAAGTCCGTCAGTCGGCAGCATGGGTCTTCTCCATCTTCCGTGAGATCAGACGCAATGCTTCTGGCTTTTTGGACCCAAGGGCCAAAGGCAGCTGAAGAAACCACCTCTTGAACAAATGCTCTAAAGCATTTCAGGTCCCAGTCTGTGTGTTCAGTTAAAACGATGGGTGAAAAGACCACTGGACGAAAGGCAAAACATCCACTCTCCAGCGGCCTATCCCCCAGCAATCCCAGAGAACGGTAGTTATCATAGCAAAGTTAACAAAGGGTTCTGTTTGTGGTTCTGGTTCTTTAGGGCCGGCCGTTAAGAGGTCAGCAATGTAAGAGCAGTGATGGGCAGAGAAGAGCAGAACAAGGATGGATGATCCCTGCTGGACACTGGTTCATCTGTTTTCTGTGTTAGCCAGAGAATCCCCCACTGACTTATCTGAATTTCAGGCGTGCACATCTTAGGCTCTGTGGATCCTTCACAGACTCAGAGAGTGGCTCCCTGCAGCTCTATAACCACGTGAGAAAGCTTTCTTTATCTAGCTTGGTGGCAGCCAACACAGACTCCACGTCCAAGATTTCAGAACTCAGCGCTTCCTGCAGACTGGGCATCAGCTCCTCCCCTTCTATGTTCATTGCATCTCCTTCCAGTGTGCCAAGGTCCACATTTGTCCCGGGGAGGGCTTCCAGGTAATCGGGGAAGCGGCTCTGCTGTGATGGCAGGGTGCTTTGGCTGATGGTGTCTCCTAGTTTTGGGGAGGGATGAACGAAATGTTTTGTGAGAAGCATCAGAGCTGCCTGTGAGCACAGAGCTATGGGAAACAGAAGCACACGGTGTCTGTCTACTTTAGAAAACCACACACAGAGACCACTTGGTAGCAACACCACCTCACAGACATGCGATATAAAAAATATACAGCCTGGCTGCTTACTACAAAGTGTTAACTGACAGGCTGTGAAGAACGGAAACTCCCTTGGAATTCTATATGCAGCAGTGAGAATGACAACCACGACTTCTTTCTTCCTCCTAGAAATGCACCACCATTTCTAGATAATTAGCATGTCAAGACGGACCATCTTTTGTCTTAAACTGTACTCTGGGACACTGCACTGCAGACTCACACAGGCAACAGAGGAACAACATTCCCAGGAGTCCTTTAAGACATGTGACCTCCCCAGACTTCTTTCTAAATTTCGTGTACTTACCGCCCAGAGTAACTTTTATTTATCTATGATATTAGCACTCCTCCTTGAAGCTTTGCCAGAACTTATATTCAGAAAAACAAACAGCCTTTCAAAGTGCGACAAGGAGGCTGGAGAGGTGAGACATGAGAGTGGGTGAGAGGGGCCAAGATAGGGCTAGGCATGAGGTAGGCCCCAGTGGCTCCTAAACAGGATTTCTGATCTAGGTGAACTCAGAGGAAGCAGGGGACAAGTTCTCAAAATCTCACCTTCACATGTCAGATAAAAGTGGGCATGAAAGACTTGTGACACTGGAGAAAATGTATCAGTGTCCTGTGCTCTCCCAGTCCCAAGGCACGGAGATCTAAGTTCCTCAATACTTGTACAACTATTTCAACTATAAAGTCTAAGCCCCCTCCCCCAAACATGGCTTCCTAGCCCTTGTAATACCATAAACAACTCAGCCGAACCCAGAGTAGTCAGAGTAAAGAGACAAATAGTGGGTCACCAAAAGTTATTAAAAATTAAGAACACAGATCTAAAACAAGAGAGTTCTAATAGGCCCAACTAACAAGTTAAAACAAAACAGGCTCAGTCAGGCAGTGGTGGCACATGCCTTTAATCCCAGCACTTGGGAGGCAGAGGCAGGCAGATTTCTCAGTTCGAGGCCAGCCTGGTCTACAGAGTGAGTTCCAGGACAGCCAGAGCTACACAGAGAAACCCTGTCTCGGACCCCCCCCCAAAAAAAAAACAAAGAACAAAACAAAACAAACAAACAAACAAAACCCAAAGCAGGCTCAAACAATGGGCATGGTGGGGAATGTCTGAGATCTCAGCCTTGTGCAAGCCGAAATAGAGGGTCACGAGGTCAGCCACAGGGCAAAATCTTATCTCAAAAAGAAAGGAAAACCCAGTGTGTCAGCTTGTGAAATCCCTGAATGCCAGTACTCAAGAGCCTCTAAGTTGCAGGTCAGCCTGTGCTAGCTACACTGTGACCCTGTCTAAGAAGGAGGTCCAAGCCACCGTCTGCAGCTGACAGGGAACCAATAATTACCTGTGTCCATTTCATCCACACTGTTGAGGAAGTCATCCGGGGTCCGAGGGATGCTGTAGCTGCTCATGCTGAGGCCGCTGTCTGTGCTCTCATCTCTAGAGTGATAGGTGCCACTATGAGAATATTGAGAAGACACACAGAAAAATTCAATCAACTCAGGGTAAAACATATGTTAAGCATGATCATGCTTCTCAGAGGAACAGGACGGACGCATTGACCCTAACTAAAGTGGCAGCTGCTAAGGACAAAGCTAGCTGAAGGTTCTGAGCCTGGTTGTAACTGAGAGACAAAAAGTGACAAGTCCTATTAACTATTTTGAAGCTTGAGGTCTCCAAGGTTTCAAGTCCCTAGGCCGAGGGGTCAAACCTGCATTAGGCTCACGCTCCATTTCCAGCTCCTGAGGCACAAAAGTTAAGCCATGACAGCCAAGCCCAAATAAAGAGCCAGGATGCCTTTTTGTCAAAATAGCTGAGTCACTGAAGATAAAATTCCCACATCTTCTTGCTTCTGCTGGGGGAGTGGAACACCCAAACACCTCAGCACAGCTAGGAGGCCCAAGCTTCAGAAGAGAAGGGCCGCAGAGCAGAGAGCCTTCAGGAGAGACAGGAGAGACATGCGCTTTTACTTAGGGCTGAATGCAAAGTCTCAAGGTTGACTCAAGAGCAGCAGAAAACAGCCTTGAAGCTTCCTGAAGAGAATACTTTCCTCTGCTGCTGCCGCTGCAGCAGCCGAGGGAGTGAAGAAAGGTCACTAAGGTTGTTTTAAAATCTTGGGTGAGCA
Source organism: Montemys delectorum (assembly GCA_019843815.1). Taxonomy (NCBI): domain Eukaryota; kingdom Metazoa; phylum Chordata; class Mammalia; order Rodentia; family Muridae; genus Montemys; species Montemys delectorum. Next base: position 9,161 of record JADRCD010217092.1, read on the forward strand.
CAGCACTCCCCCACCCTTCACGAACATCCTTGGAGGTAAGAGGCTGCCTGCTTGCTTTTACAGAAAGGCATTCACTCTGTCCTTCAAGCCTAATTTTAAGGAACTTTATTTAGCATAGAGTGTGGGCAGAAGCAAGCGTGTTGGGGCTTTGACCCAGGTCCCTGCACAAGCCAGCACTGCTAGCCCTCTCCTACTGATACAGCCCCTTAATCCTCAGCCTTGACTGTGCTTGCCATCTGTGGAGACATGGTTGACAGCTATGGGTTTTAGCCCACACCGATGTTCTCCACAGCCATAAATCTTAAAACAGAACAACAAAGAAAGGGTCCTTTCCAGACATCAGCCAGCATTCTCACTAACCTGTTAAGAAAGGGATCTGAACTATTGGTTGTCATTGTCCTCAATTCCTGAGCCATCCCGGGTGAAGACACTGCATTCTGAGTCCCTCCGTCCTGCTCCAGTGTGGGCAACTGGCTGCGGAGAGCTAATTCCTTAAGCAAACAAACAAATGTAAAAGAGAATTAGTCTGCTGATTAACAAATTTATTGTTAGATTTAAAAGAGATACAATACCACAAAAGGGGTAGACGCAAAAAAGGTAAAACATCAACATGTATTTTTAACACTTTCTAATTAGAATAACCAAATTCTTCTATGCACTTCAAGTGATCAGAAAGAAAGAAAGCCGAAAACAGTGACCCCCAAACACACATAATTCACTATTCCATCCTACTTTTCTTCCCTTGGACAATCGGGCTTTAAATGGCAATTCTTAGATTTCGTCATTACTTACCGGCTCTGAGGGTTTGGGGCCAGCAGTGAAAACAGAATGGAAAAGAACATGTGTGATTTGTTGTCGTCAGACACCAGCCCCCCAACCCCCCCCCCCCCCCCCCCCCCCCCCCCCCCCCCCTGCTCACATCAAGCCTCAGCCTCTTAGGGACTTCCTCCCAGAACTAAATAGAGCTGTGTTCTCTCCTCTGGGGACTGTAAGTCTCGGGATACATTTCTTCAGGGATCAAACAATGCTCAACAGAATCCTACCTGGAAATCTGCCACAGGCTGATGGGCCTTGGAGATTCGCCAAACATTTTGGATCAGGGTCTCTCACCCAGTGCCTCCACTACCTTACCCTGTAATTCGTGGATTTATCTCTTGAGCAGATGTCACCCCTGCTTGTGCACAGGTCCCCCTCTTCTACTTGTTAACTGACTTGCCACATGGAGTTTGCCAATAAGCACGTGCCAGGTCTCTCTGCAGTTTGCCAGACCCCAGGCTGCCTTCAAGGCACAGCTTCCTCGGCCCCAAGGCAGCGACGCCTCTTATTCTACACAGCACTGCCATGGCGTCTCCTCTCTTTAAACTCTACTTTTTATTCAGGTTTATTTACACCTTCTGGCTTTACATCCTTCACACTAAAGCTCCTTACCTGGAGGTGCACTGAGTAGTCAGGTGTGCAAACTTGTGTGGGGGTTTTGGAGGGAAAGATCTTAAATTTTTGATTCAAACTCCAATTTTAAATTTTCTTCAATTATGAATGGACAACAACAGTATTTGTTGTAGCTGATTTTTAATCAGTATTTCTGTAACTCGTTTTTCCTTAACCATTGGGGAAAGGCAGGATCAAACTAGTCCACATTGCTATCCAGAAAACCAACAACAGACGCTGTAATGTTGTTTTACTCACAACAACCAAGGTTCTGAGGCAAAGTGGTCTAGAGGCCTGGCAACAGATGTACAGTTAAAGAAAATGTGATATGAAATATGAAAGAGAACTCATGGAAATGGAGGTGAACATAGAGTGCAAAGTAAGCCAAACTCAGACAACAAGTATCGTATGGTTTCTCCTACTGAAAATCTTAACTAAAAAAATGAAGTATATACACCCACAGAGGCATGAAAATGAAAGGCAGGTTATCTGGCGGGGAAGATCAGCAAGGAGAGACGAAGAGGATGTGTGTGAGGCACATATGAGGAAAGCACATGATGGCCAACATGTATGAAACATAATACAACCCACTGTTTCATATATTAAACATTTCATCCAGACCAGATGATCCTGAAAGTCACTCTGTAGATGAGGCTGGCCTTGAACTCAGAGATCTGCCTGCCTCAAGTGCTGGGTTTAAAGGTGCGCACCACTGCCTGGCTATGTGTAAGTACTGTACATTCCTGCACTTTCTCAGAACTGTCTTTCCCATTTATGGCTTTGGGAAACCAGTTCTTGGATGACCTCACCTCCCACTTAACCCTTCACTGTCCAGGCTCTTACCTGGTTTCTTCTGTCCTCTCTCTACAAGCTCATAACTTACTAATAGGCCCTGTACCTTTCTAAGTGGTGTGTGTGTGTGTATGTGTGTGTGTGTGTGTGTGTGTGTGTGTGTGTGTGTGTAAGTCTGTCTGTGTATTCTCTACGGGATCAAGCCTGTGGCCACTACTTTTCCATTTCAACAAGAACACTGAGACTATCAGGCCCAGGCTTAGATTCTTCTGGCTGTCTCTGTGGCCTCCTCCTGTTCTGCTCAAAGGCCAACACTTTCTGTAGTGGTTTCAATGAAGCCCCATTTCTGTCTGACAGAATTCTCTCACTGAGTACATCACCTGAAAGGTAAGAAGTGACTCTCATGGTGGAGCATTCCTGCAGTTTCTCAAAGCTACGCTTCCCATGTGTGGATTCTTCCTGCCACCTCTTTTTTCTTTCTATTACTAGGGCTCAGGAAAGGCAATGCTTTTCCGTGTAACTCCTACAATGATCCCAGCTGCATTCTGAGACTGAATTTTGTAGGACATGTCTTTGAAACCCTGAACATAGCAAGCTTGTGGTGCTTAGCATAGTGTATTAACCTATGTTCTGAGAGGACAGAGTGAAGAGACTGTTTTATTGAATAAAACAGTAGCAACACTGAATAATCCATAGCATTCATTATAAAACTGAACAAGCCTAGGTTCTGTGATGTGCTAGGCAAGTACCGCCAGCACCCATACCCCAGCACTCAGATGCACTTATCAGAACCCCAGCACCCATACCCCAGCACTCAGATGCACTTATCAGAACCCCAGCACCCAGATGCATTTTATCAGAGAGGCATATTTTTGCCTGCCTGGTTTTGAATTCTGTTCCGTCAACAGCAGCATGGCCCTTAGCTGAGAAACAGTTAATACAAGTAACTGTAGTGTGTTGAATTTTCATAATATTTTAACAATATCTTATCTTGGCTCTTTTGAAGACTGTACTTTTCCAAGATTACTGAATGGGTTAAAACCGATAGCAGCCCCCTGTTGGTTGTGGCCAACACTTTTGCTTTTAATTCAGCACTCAGCAGAGGTAGAGGCAGACTGGCAGATCTTTTGCATTCCAGGCCAGCCTGGTCTACAGCGTGAGTTCCAGGCCAGTCAGGGCTACACAGAGAAACTGTCTCGAAGCCTCTGTGGTTTCGATGCTCTGAATTCTGTTGCTCTTCTGCTTTTACTGGTTTCCCCTTTTAATTGCTTTTTATTTCATGTGCACTGGTGTTTTGCTTGTATGTTTAAGGGTGTAGGACCCTCTAGAACTAAAGTTATAGACAGCTGTGCTCCATTATATGGATCCTGGGAAATCCAGGTTCTCTCTAATTGCAGCTAGTGCTCCTAACTGCTTAGCCCCTAATTCTCGAATCATTTAACAACTCAGTTTCTCCCACCAGCAGATGCTGCAGATCCAGCAGTCTAGATTCACCAAGAAAGGCAACTTAGGGATGTGAAGGCAGCTGTTCATTCCTAGTCACCCAAGGACGCCAGAAGGGTCCCTGAGCCATGATCAAAATCCAGCTACCCTGACCGAGAGGACCAATAAGAACAAGTGACAGTACTCTGGGTGACAGGGCTGGCAACGATTTGCAGGAAACCATGACCAGAAAGGCATCCATCCTGCACACATACAGATGATAAGCATTACACTCAAGGCAAGATTATCTGGCCAAATTCTGAAGCTTGTAAAACAGAACTGACTGAGTGGTGCCTTAAACAGCTTTGAGAGTTCAAATGGAGACATCTACTTCTTGTTCATTCACTCTCTGCTTTGACTCAGGCAAGCCCAGGCCTTCTTTTGATTCCAACCCTTGCCCACCCCTACCCCGGCTGTCTTGGAACTCACACTGTAGACCAGGCTAGCCTAAAACTCACCTGCCTCTTGAGTACTGGCATTAAAGGCATATTACAGGCATGCTCCAGTACCACCTGGCAGGTCCATGCCTTCTAACTGCACACAGTTCCGTCATGTGTTCTGAACATAGAACCAGCCCTGTTTTCTCCTGCTGCTGCTCTCTCTCCTGTCCTCAGAAAAGAAGGCTCTGTGCTTCCTCCCATTCCCTTAACACAATTTAGTTAAATCAAGTTTTGTGTGAATAAACACACATGGTTTGCACCCTTTTATTTGGTGTATACAATCACACACCCCTATGTAGACCTAGGCCAGGTGCAGGAATGGTGTGTGCACACCTGTAATCCCAGCACCTGGAAGGTTGAAGTGAAGGCTTTCCAGTCCTGAAGCCTGGGCTACAACAGCCTTGTCCTAACAGCCAAACACAAACCCTAGAACTCGTCTAAACTCCGTCCTCTTAGCTTCTAACTGTTGGCACCATGTTTATCCTTCATTTTTAAAAGATGACATCATAATTAATATGGAGCCACAGACCAACTGCCTTCCTTTATTTCCAGGCTGAACTGAGGATCAAGTCCAGTACCATACACTTGCAGGCCACGCCCTGTGAAGAATGGCACTGAAGCCAGGGGCAGGAAAGCAGGCAGACCCATCTTCCTTATGTACCACCATGGAAAGCTCCTCTAGACCAGGCTGGGACCACTGACTTTACTCACAGGGCAGGACTCTAAACATGTCCTAGATTAGCTGAGATTTACAGGCTCACTGGGAAAAGCTACCACATGTTTGAATTATTACAGAAGAAAAAATGCACTAAAAATACTTACTTGATTTAGAAAAAGTCAAATACTCTAGCAGAAGAACTATTTGACCTCTGACATGGGGCAGAAGCCTGACCCGACTCTGGACAAACTTCTTCTGACTTGCTCACTTCCCCATTTTTGAAAGACTTTCAAACTTTTCCAACTACCTTTGGGAAAAGAGAAGTTTGACAAACTTGTATTTTTAGCTCAGCAGTCTAATTTTAGGCACTGCGTTCAAGATGAAATAATCCCAAGCTCCTTGGAGACAGAGCAACTTGCAACATCTAATGCTTCAGATGGAATCATTCCTGTAGACCATCCAATTGTGTCCAGGCTTAAGTTGTAATAGCTACACGCTGACCCAGTTAAAGGACAATGGATGTGTTTCTGTGCTGAGGACCAGACTGGAGAGAGGCACACGCTGCTCCACTGAAGTTACATGCCCAGCAACAACGATTGATAGGACAGCTTACAGGGGATCGTTTGAAAAGTCAGCTCTGATGTCACGTTCATCCTCCTTCAGTATCTGACTAGGTGCACCCCCAATCTTCCACTCATGTATCGAGGGCTGCCCAACGCCTTCTCAAAGGCACTGACAACATGTAGAATGCTTTCTGTTTATTAAGTGTGACTGTCATGTGCCATTATCTCTTTTCTCTTGTAAGTTCTAATTTTTCATAAATCCTAGATTTATTTAACTGGTTTGTCTTAAATCTCAGTAAGTTCAGGGCCCGCCTGGTCTACATGGTGAATTCCAAGCCATCCAGAGCTATGTAGTTAGACAAAGGTGTTGCAGAGTAGTTAGCCTTGAATCCTGTGCACCACTAATAGTTTACTTCTTTGTTTTATTAACTAAAATTTTCTCTTGAGGAAGTGATGCCATAAAGAGCCTTTAAGTTCTGAATTAAAAAAGACCAAACTCTAGAAATCTGTCAGAAACAGCCCAATTTAATGTGTTTATTTTAGAAATAATGAAGAACTCTATGACTTAAAGTGAGTTGGAAAAATGAGACAGATAAAACCCTGGTCTGTCTTGATTTGGCTTTTGAAGCAGGGTTGGTCTTGAACTCACTATGTAGGTAGAACAGGCTGGCCTTGAACTTGGAACACAAACTGTACTACCACACCTGGCTAAGACTCCTACCTTGAGCAATGACAGCTTACGCTATCTATAGAATTGTTGGTCCAGACTGCTATCACCAAGACAGACTGTTGATTAGAATATGTGTTTTTGGAGTTAACTTTTCATTTCCTACATTTAGATTTCCCATTCACCAACGTAACCCTCCGTAAGCAGGTGACTGTCAACTTGCCCATGCCTGTATCCTAAAGCACATGGCTTGCAGCCTAGCTCGGTACTGTAAAGGCAGTACCGACTGACTTGTCTGTGCCCTTGGTTGGCTACTCTTAAAATTTGCATGTGCATCAAGTAGGATTCAGTAAAGTTAAACCTGTTTGTTGTTGGCTTCAAGAACTTGTCAAAAGCTAGAGTAGTGATTAGTTGATGATTGCTTTCCACATAAGTGATGGGGGGGGGGTCATTTTGCCTAAATAATGCAGTCTCCCTGACTTTCTTGGGGGGGGGGGAGGGGCAAGGGTCCAGCCTGGCCTTGAACTAGAA
>JADRCD010217094.1:0-29324 GCA_019843815.1 Montemys delectorum
TTTTTTTTTTTTTTTTTTTTTTTTTTTTAGATTCAGTGACCACGTTGAAAAGACAAAGAAGTTGAAAGTTTTAGAAACTGACAGGAAATGGTTTCATAGCACCTTCATTACTGGGACTGGAGCCCACATGTGCTGGGCAACTGCTTTGCCACCAAGCTGAATCCCTTGCATTTTCCTTTCCTTTTCATTGCTCAGTTTGGCCTTGACTTCACTGAGATACAGAGCAAGTTTACTGCAAATATTACGGTCTTACAGTTAGTAAATGGTAAGTCTGAACCCATCCAGTGTAGCCACTTGAGTTTTTAGCAGCATGCATGTGTTTTATATTTCCCAAAATGTGTTTTGCTATTTATGAGCTTCAAGCATAAAGGGTTTTTTCTTTGTATGAAAACTACTCTTATCCAGTAAGGGTCCAAAACCTGCTGAAGGAAGACCCCTGATTCAGATAGTATGCAAAGACAAAGAGTGTTTATTCTGCAGAAGCATCCAGCATGCAGCTGTTAGCCATTCTCCAAAATGGCTACCCCCCCCCCCCCCCGACAAAGGCACACAGATTTCCTTATGGGAAACTGGGTGAACTCTCTGGGAGGATTGGGTAATCTAAAATTTTATTGGTGGGCACTATGGGGTTACAGGTGGTCAGTGGTCTTGCATTCCTATGTCATGAATGTTTAACCATAGGATAAGGTAGGGCTGTCCAGCACAGATGGCCCCATTCTATGATAAGGTAAAATTTCTCCATTTTTGTGGTATCCTCAGGCTATTCTTTGGGAGGGGGTTTTATGAAACTTGTTCTGGATTTTATGGTCTGTTCCTAGAGCTGGTGCCTTACAGCTTTTTTTTTTTTTTTTTTTTTTTTTTTTTTTTTTTTAAAATCAGGTCTGGTCCCTAAATGGAGACAAGGGGGGTTTATGTTTTCCTTTCAATCCAATATCATGATTCACCTTTCCAAGCTTTCCCCTGGTGCCTAACACCATGCCTCTGCTATAATGTCTTCATTAACATTCTAAAGGCATGGCACTGGCATCATAGTATTAGGTTAAGCTACAAGAAGCTGCTAATCATTTACCAACTGTAACCTATAAGAGTGAAAATTTAGTATGTTCTAATGTACGGTCTCATTTTGTAGCTATTACTGCGGCATAGAGGTCTCAATCCTCAAAGCTTAGCAGGGTACACTATCCTGGTGCATAGAACTAAATGATGTTACCAAGAATTATGAATTTGAGAGGCAGATGTGGTGAGCAAAGGATGATAAAGCTGAAAGTTGAAAGGAATGCCGTCACGGCACTACTTTCTGAAGAAAGGGCATCTACGTCATTTGGAAAACATACGTTCAATTGCTGCTTAGGGCTAAGTGCTCCCTCAAAGTTTGAGAAGTAAATGGCTAGTGGAATAGTTCCTTTTTGGATTTCACAATATATAGCCATGTTGAAGGTCATGAGTCTAAATGAAGCTGCAGTTCTAAATGGCTAGAGATATGTTATCATACGAGCTGACTCAAGCCACTCTTTACAAATGCTAAATGATGTCAGTCTTGGTCTTGTAAATGCTTGGAAAGTACACTTGAGATCAAAAAGAGACAATAATGAGAGCAGAGTTTTCAGGAGAAAGCTTTCAGGATGAAGACAAGGCTATAGAACAGGGTCCATCTTCCTCTGCATACACAGATAGCCTGGAAATCATCTTCAAAAACACTGGATGTGGCCAGTCTGCCTGGGAGTTTCAAAGTCAGAAGTCACCAGTACCAACTATAATCCATTAGGGTGTTTGGGGGGTGAGGTGGGGGATGAATTCTTAAAATACAAGTATGGAGTAGAAGGACATGTTCAAAGTACATTTATAAGCTTGCATAAGAATAGTCTTATGTAGCCCACTATCATGTCATAAGAGCTAAAAGATACAAACTCTGAAGGGGGTCAGAATGAAGATGATGGATGCCATGGGCATAGTTCTTGATTTTAGGATTTGTAGACTTGGGATTTATAACAAATTAAAGTCACCTCTAATTTATTCAAGTGTCTGAACACAATTTTATTAAGAGATTTCCAATAAGTGACAAAGTAACTATGAGACTTACTGTTTTAGAACAACAGCACAAAAGAAACCACAGCATGTCCGTCCAGAACAAGGCCTAGAGTTCTGCATTTTTATAAACATATTTAAGAACACAATTTCAAAGGTGACCTGATGCCTCTCTCCACTGGCATACTCCTGGAACAGAGCTCTATTATGGCCAGTGGACACCCTCAAATAACATGTGTGAGGATGCCACTCAGTTGGCAGAGTGCTTGTCTAGCATGCAGCAGGCTCTAGGTTTGATCTCTACATCTGCATAAAATAGGCCTGTTACAGGAGCCCTGTAATCCCAGTACTTAGCAGTGGAGGCAGGAGAATCAGTAATGTGAGGTCATTTTTTGCAACAAAATGAGTTTGGGGTCAACCTGGAATGGATACATGAGATTCTATGTCTGATAATGCTGGTGGATGATGATAAATTATAACATCATTAACAACAATATGTCACTGTTGCCCAATGTTATTAGACATAGATTGTTCAACATGCTGCAAAAGATGTGAAGACAGGAAGAATACATTCCATGTCTCTCCTTTGATAATGACGGAAAGTGTCTACAAAATTCCACAAGGTATGGAATATTTCAAATATTGGTATTAGTATAATTCCATTCTTACAAGTTTAGAAGAAAGATGGGTATATCTCTCATACCATTTCAACCACAGGTCAAAAAACCTCAAAGACAGGAAACAGTGACCCAAATATGAAGACATATTCTTTGACTGAGTGGCTTTCAGTCTCTTAATTTGAGCTTGAACTACACAAATAGAAATCACACAAATGACTAGCAATTCACACAGTTCACAGTCTCTGGGACAATAGAGAACATACCTTTACATTCATTAGTTCAGCTCTAAAATCACTGAATGAATACATCCATAATCAGCCTCATCTACACACAGACTGTGCAAAAAGATGTGGTTTCAAATTCAGGTTCAATGGTAAGGTAAAAAAAAAAAGAGAAACGGGCTAAAACTGATGACCTTGAAGGACTACACTCTTTCCTTGAGCCAGTAGTTCCCTGATTCAATGGGTCCTAATTAACTAAATCAGTGGTTTTTAAAAACATTTTCCTCTTATACTCCCAGAAAATTGTTTTAATCATTTTCAGGGTGTGCTTCTGTCATAATAATTTACCTTTAAAATTGAACATTATACCACATTTAATGCCCTTAATGAAATTAGGATATATGAAATATGAGGATAGATTCTGACTAAGGAAGAGAGCTCTCAAAAGTCCAGGGCACTGTGCCCTGAACGACAATGAGGGTACATTTTGACTTGTACCTGCTCTTAAGACTTCGGACAGAAGAGAGAGGTTTTTATCCAATTTGAGAAAATTATGAAAAGATATTGAACCAAAAATACATTTAAGGCTTACAACAAATATATTAGTGGCTGCCTTTTACATTTTTATAAAGATTTATTTTGTGTGTATTCACATGTATGTATCTGCATGTATTATCTGTGTGTGCCTTGTGTGTGCCTGATGCCTGTAGAGGTTAAAAGGCAGAATCAGAACCCCTGGAACTAGAGTTATTGCTAGCTGCAAACCATCATGTGGTTGCTGGGAACTGAACTCTGGTCCACTGCATAAGCAACAAGTACTCTTAACCATGGAGTAACTTCTCCAGCCCCTAGTGGCTATTTTTAAGTGCTCTACTTATACAGTAACCTTCACAACATATTGAAAGGAGATTTGTTTACAGCCAGGAACTGCTTGGAAGAAGTTATGTACCAAAAAAGTGACCAGAACTATGTCTATTGGTGGCACATGAGTAAGAGAAACTACATCTGTAGCTGTGATGGAATTATTGTAACAATAAGGCAGACAAGAAGTCATCCCAGAGGGAGATGCTTGTGTACTTCTATTACTCCTGAACTGTGGAGAAAGACTAAGGATAATGACTTATCTGCATCCCTTTGACCTTGAGAATGGATGATATTAGGCTGAATCAAGGTGGAATCTGAGGCAAAGAAGACAGAGAGCAAATGAAGACCTGCCAGGCTTTCGTCCTTCATGTAGTTACCTTCTGGGCCCAAGTGTGGAGTTGGTGCTTTGTATGAAAAGCAGCTTTTAAATGTCTGTTAAATTATTGTCAACTCATCTTTAGCATACAGGCCTGTGGGGACTTTAAGATACAAATTGCTGCATCTGGACACACCAACTAAAGTCCCACCTTCAACGCAGTTACACCAAAGATTAAACATCACTCAACTCAATTAACTGACGGTGTGTGTGTGCACATGTTTATTTGGCCAGTGTGTTTTTCTGCACTTGATTCCATGTGATTTTATTCTTTCAGAGTCTGGCCACTTTGTTAATGAGGCCACACTTTTAATGTATTGCTACAGTTTATCTTTACTGAGTATTTACACTAGATTTTTAAAAATTGTGTGGAACAGTAATGAGTTTAAATTTACTGTCTTTAAATAGGGAAACATGGAAATGTCAAATAAAAGTGAACAAAGAGAATCTTGAAATAAGTTTTGAAACAAATAGACAAGCTCTATTTTCTTTTTTTTTATTAGATGTTTTCTTTATTTACATGTACATTTTCCCTTTCCCAGGTTCCCCTCCAAAACAAACAAACAAACAAACAAACAAACAAAAACAAGAACCCCTTTTGCCTTCCCCCTCCCAATGCCTGTCACCCCACCCTCTCCCACTTATTGGCCCTGGCATTCCCCAACACTGGGGCACAAAACCTTCACAAGGCCAAGGTCCTTTACTCCTATTGATCGAATTTGCAATCCTCTACTATATACCTGCTGCCAGTACATTCAATCCCACCCTGTATAGTCCTTGATTGGTGGTTGGGTCCCTGGGAGCTCTGAGGGTACTAGTTAGTAATTGTTGTTCGTCCTAAGGGGCTGCAAACCCTTCAGCTCCATAGAACCTTTCTCTAACTCCTTCATTGGGGACCGTGTACTCAGTTCAATGCATGGCTGTGAGCCTCTACATCTGTATTAGTCAGGTATTGTCAGAGCCTCTTAGGAGATAGCTATATGCTTGTCCTTCCTTCCGTCTCTGCTCCATAGTTAATCTCTGCCACTCCTTCTGTGGGTGTTTGATTCCCCTTTTTAAGAAGGAATGAAATGTCCACCTTTTAGTCTTCCTTCTTTTTAAGTTTCTTATACAAGCTCTATTTTCTAAGAGTACATCTCAGTATCCCATGTAAAAGTTAGGATAAGAAAATACATACTTCAAAAGTACTAGAATCATATGAAATAAAGACATAATGTTAGGCAGTCTCACAATTTTCTTTAAAACACAGGCCCAACACTTGTATCTTGACATCATAAACACCAAGTCTTTTGCCCTTTCTTTAAAAGGCTATTTTCCCCAAACAGATGCCTCAATTGAACTTATTTAAATAACCTTTTCAATGTACTTAAGGTAAGCTAAAACGTTCACTCTTATCCTTTTACTAGCCACACAACTCAAGAAATCACATGTTGACTGGAATAAGTCATTTTCACACTGGCCTTTCTACTCCAACCACAAGCAAGGCAGTTGTAAGGGGACAGCCATCCCTGAACTATCACTAAGCTCTCCTGATAATCGAAAAGACCTTCTTCTAGGCACAACCTTGAACAGAATATCAACACTGAATCACTGTCATGTTTTGTTGCTTAACAAAACTATATCTTCAACATGGCATGGTGCATACTCCTTTCATGTCAATACTGAGGAGGTAGAGGCCAGTGGATGAATGCAAGTTTGAGCCATCCTGAGCTACCATAGCAAGACCTGTCTCAAGAATAATTTAATCTGTTAAAAGTTTTTAAAGTGAATTTCATGAAAAACAGAGAAAATGTTTTGATCATTTTATGAGTAAACAAACAGAAGAAAAAAGCCCTATTGTCTTCAGTTTTAGCAGTGAGTGGTTACATTAGTCAGGACAGATTCAATTCTTCAGAGCGCTCATTAGGTAGCAAAACTGGACAAGATTCTCTCTCATTTAAGGAATGTTGAGCATGTGATAAATCTCACCCCCAACCTCATTATATAATTGACCCCCTGCTGTCAATGTTTTGTGGAAACAACTTTTGCAGTATGGATTAAGAGCCTCCCCACACTTCTACAGAACAAAACATTATCCAGTGGTCTCCAAGATTCCACTAGATATTTAAATTTTCAGATGTGCTGTCACTATTAAATGCATGTTTTTGCATATTTAGTTAAAAACAGACCTCCCACATTTCCAAATAATAAAAGCTGGAGAAACCAATGTACTTTTGTTTCGATATTTTGACTAATTCAGTTTGCAAATCAACTGTGTATCCCCATGAGGGAAGGAAGTGTAAGGAAGAAACTTATCCTGAAATAGAACCCCTCTCACAGGGAAATGTGTTATCTGATGTTACTAGATTCAGATGGGACTATTAGCAGGCCCATAGCTACAGGTCCCCAAGAAGGTAAGAATTGGGAAGGGGTAAAATTCGAGATGACAAATGTTCTCCATATCTACCCGTTCTAAAACTTACAATGATCTTATATCAACTATTTTTTCCTAAATTATTTAAGAATGTCAAGCAAAGAGGAGTGATTATCTTGAGAGTGGGAATTATAGCTCGGGGCAGTGCAGAAACACCAGGACTCAATGTTTCCAACTCTCAGGTTAGTGCTTTATCCTGTCATACCTCCATCCTGCTGGAAAACCAACTGCTTAGGCCTGCAGAGATAGCAATGCAGATAATGAGGAAAACAGCAGTGAGGTCTCTGACACACTGGGCACCTTTAAAATGTTAGGACTGAACTCTCAACTCACGGTCTGTTTGTTTGTTTGAATTTTCCTGACTGGGATTTTTATCTTGCGCCTCAAAGATATTATGAAGATAAAATGAAGGATTCTTTTCAACCTATCATTTCCTACACTCACCTCCAGCCTCGACCTCTTTGTCTGTCTTGCCTAGGAGTCAGAGACACATTTCCCACCTATCAGGGAGAAAGCAGTTACATAAAACAGACAATAAACTGCTCCTTTAAAGACTTCTTATCACATCTATTATTCACTATAGATGAATATAATCAAGTTAACAAAGTAGTTTGGTTAGCATAAGGAAATAAAAAAACCTCTCCCTTTCCACAAACCATTGTATTAACATGTAATGCACAAACTAGAACCAGCCACGCCTTCATTTTATTATAGAAAAGGGCTACTCAAAAGTGATGTCCCTGCTGAAGGGACATGAAGTAGAACTGTGGAGGAAATCCCACAAGTAACTGGTCAGATAGCACCTGGAAAAAGAAGGCTAGATAGAATGGCACTGTCATCATGTAAGTGCTCAAATGGGCTTCAGAATGAAGTCTACAATTTAATTCACATTCCCTTAACTTCCCCCCAAAAAAACAAAAACAAACAAAAACAAAACAACAAAAAAGCAACTATAACACATTTGATAAAGTTGATCTTTATCTTCGGTAAAGCTCTTTGATAAAGATGTGCATTATCCTCATTCCAGCTGATTATTTAGAATCTTATTATAAAACTTTGTAATTAAGTGTTTTTGTCTACTTTGAAGCTTAAAAAATCACCATAACAACTAAAAAAACCAAGAATGACATTTGTTAATTTAACAGAAAGTTAGCTCAGGGTTTGTTTGTTTTTCTTTAGTGGAAATAAAGGTGTTACATAGTGATACTTGAAAAAAACTATATAGAAGCATAAATGCAACACAAAGATATCAGAGTTTAAGACCAAAGCCAAAAACCTTGATGTATGAAGAAGTGGGCTATTTCATTTCAGTAAGGTATCTTTCACAGCTGCTATAATGTGTCTGGCACTGATTCCAAACATATCCAGGAGCTCGATAGGTTTCCCGCTTCGAGGCACTTCTGTTACTGCAAGTTGACGAACGATGATGTCAGGCTCTTTGGAGATGGCTGCACACACAGCTTCTCCAATGCCGCCTTCTCGGTAGTGATCTTCCACGGTGATGATCTGGCCACCTGTGGCTTTGGCACTTTGGATAATGGCGGCAGCATCCAGAGGTTTGATAGTGAACGGGTCGATGACACGAATAGAAATCCCTTGTTGAGAAAGCTCATCGGCAGCTACTAAGGCTTCATGCAGAGTAACCCCTGCTCCAATAACTGTCACCTTGTCGACTGCACTCTGGCGGATCACCTTGGCCTGTCCAATCACAAAGTTTTCCTCGGATGTATAAATTACTGCCGTTTTTGGCCGGGTGGTACGAATGAAGCACATCCCTTTGGTGTTGGCTGCCAGATAAACAGCGTGTTCTGCAGAGACAGCATCGCTCGGATAGAAAATAGTGCAGTTGGGGATGCTTCTGAACATGGCTAGGTCCTCCAAGGCCATCTGGGAAGGCCCATCTTCTCCAATAGACACCCCACAGTGGGAACCCACGAAGTTGATGTTGGTTTGAGAGATGGCTCCCATTCGGATCTGATCAAAGGCTCGGGTCAGGAAGGCAGCGAAGGTACTAACGAAAGCAACAGTTCGTCCTCGTGTGGCACACCCCAGGGCCACACTTACCATGTTTTGCTCAGCGATAAAGCACTCTATGAAACGCTCAGGGTGCTCTTTCTTAAATACCTCCGAAAAGGTAGAGTTTTTTGTGTCGCCATCTAGAACGATAACTCTTTGGTTAGAGTGGCCCAATTTGGCCAGAGCCACACCGTATGCTTCGCGAGTAGCTACCATGTCTCCCAGTTTGTAGGCAGGCAGAGAGTCCATTTTTGTATTGGACATGCTGATCCGGGGTGAGTCTTCAACAGGGGGCTTCGGTGTGAGATTTCGGTTCGTCTGTATCTGACTCTCAATTAACTTGACAATTCCATCAGCTCTGTCTTTTGGCATAGGCTTTCCGTGCCAATTTTCCGCATCCTCGACATTTGGAATACCTCGACCTTTGAAGGTCTTGGCAATCAGGGCAGTAGGTTTGTTCTTGACTTGAGCTGCTTTCCAAAAGGCCTGGCAGAGAGCTTCGACATCGTGACCGTCCACCACGTAAGTATTCCACCCAAACGCTTGGCAGCGCTTCTCGTAGACGGCTGTACAGTGCTCCAGGGGTGCTGTGCCGCTTTGTCCCAAGCGGTTCACGTCAAAGATTGCCACCAGATTGTCCAAGTTGTAGTGGGAAGCAAAGGCCAAGGCCTCCCAGACGGAGCCTTCAGAGGACTCGCCATCCCCCATGAGGCAGAACACGCGGTAGCTGGCCTTGTCAAAGTACTTCCCCGTGTAAGCCATCCCACAGGCAGCACCCAGTCCTTGCCCCAGGGACCCTGTAGCCACATCAACAAACGATAGTCGTGGGGTGGGATGACCCTCCAGGTCGCAGTGAATTTTTCGCAAGTTCAGCAAGTCCGATTCACAGATACAGCCCACCTCCACCCAAACCGCGTAGAGGATGGGCGCGGCGTGGCCCTTGGAGAGGACAAAGCGGTCGTTGTCCGGGTGCTCTGGGTCTGCCTGCTTGTACCTCATGGTATGGAAGAAGAGCACCGCCATGATCTCTGCCGCACTACAGCACGATGTGGGATGGCCGGAGCTGCAGGCACACGTGGCCCTGATGGAGTGGATTCGCAGGCGATTGGCCACGTCCTGAAGCACCTGAAAGGTGTCTGACTCCAGCTTGGCATCTCTGGCCAAAGCCATGGCCGCAGGCCGGGCGGCTGCCGAAGAGGAAGAAGCTCCGCGTCCTCAGTGACCCTTAACCTGCCCAGCGACCGTTGAGGAAAGTCTGCGCATGCGCCCGCCGGTCAGAAGCTGCGCGCGCACAACTGCTTGGTTTCGCGCGCAGGGTCGCCATGCCCTAGCCCCCAGCCGTGGAATTTTAATGTTAACTTTTTCACTGTCATGCTCAACATTACTAAAAATAATTAAATGTTGCTTTACATCTCTTTCAAGCAGAAGTTCAAACTGGGATAGATGTTCTCATACCCATACATCATACCTTAGGAAAAATATTTTAGATACTATTGTGCCCTTTCACCTACTAAGACTTAAAGTTTTAAGACATTTCCTTTTATTTTTACATACATGGTTTTTTTTTCTTGTATATTTGTCCACCACTTATGTGGAAAGCCTTCAATCCCCTGGAACTAAAGTCACAGATGGTTGTGAGCTGCAGTTTGAGTGCTAGGGTTTGAATCCAGGTCTGCTGGAAGAGCAGCCAAGCCGTCTCTCCGGCCCTGGTGCCTCAATTTTAAAGGGCATGTATGAATATAAATAAACTGAGTATGCCAGAAAAAGAGTCTCAGATTTGATGAAGGGCTGTTGAAGTTGGACAAGCTTTACGTAAATGAAAGTAGAGAAATTAAAAGACCACAGACCTTTAAGAAGATAGACAGTAGGAGGGAAAATAATCTCAGCTTCTACTCTCAAGCCGAGGGGAACTGTCAAGTTCCGGCAACGGACGAACGCTGCTGGAAGCTCACCATTATTTTGGCTGAAGAAACCCAATTCACATAGCTGGTAAAAGCGCATTAGTATAATACTGAACTGTGAGGCAGTGCTCCCATGGGGAGGAAATGAGAGAAGTAAGAACTACTTAGCATGTCTTTCAAGTTTCCAAACTCTTCCACTCATTTAAATTGTGGCACAACATTTTAAAGTATTAAGTTTTTGACATTTTGTAAAGGTCAGTTTTGTTAAGCAAAGAAATTGTTCTTGGGAATTTAATACCTGAGATAATGAGTGTGGATTTCTCCTGTCATTCTGTGAGAATATATGGGGTTTCTAGTAGTACATAGAAAATAACACTTCCTACATTATTTGTGAAAATTTATATAAATTAATCTGATATTTTAAGATATCAGATAGCTGGAAAGCTATATATATGAGTTATTAATTATTTTCACTAAGTGTTTTAATATTTTAAAATGTATTTTAAAGTGTACAATCAATGATCATTGAAGTATGATGCATGAATCATCATTTAATAATGGAAGATTATCCAATATGGCCATAAATATCACTTAGTTTAATATATAAAACAAATAGATGAGAAATCATTTTATTTCCCCAATTTAGAAGGGTCTGTCAGAGAAATAAGATCAACCAGGAACTTTTAGGGCAGCATGCTAAAAATTATCATTGTTTTGGAAAAGAATGTGTGATTCACTTTAGAGATTGTCTGGAAGCTAATCAAAAGTTTTCTACAAATAGAAAAAAAAGTGTTTATTTACTGATGTTGATTTATCAACACAAAGTAGGGATCAGCAAATTTGAGTGACTTTGGCATAATGCGTACACGAATGTCAGGGACAAGATAAGAGGGTTGATAAATAGCAACGTAATCCAGTGCAGTGCACTGGGAATTGAAAACCCCTGAACATTTTGCTAAACAGTTAAGATTGACCTGGGAGGTGGACAGCTGTAGAAACGGTCAGTGGCTAAGCTTGCATACCGCTCTTCCAGAGGACCAAAATTCAGTCCATACAGATCAGGCAGTTACACAATCTCCTGTAACTCCAGCTGTCAGGAATGCTGACCTCTTTTGATATTGCCCTCATGTGCAGAAAATCACATTCCGGCACAAACACGTACGCATAATTCAAAAGAAAAATATGTAGAAAGATGGCCCAGCAGTTGTGAGTGCTCCTTAGTTTTCTAAAAGACCCAACTTCAGTTCTCAGCACCCACATCTGGTGACTCACAATTGGCTGTAACACCACACAAATAAAAGAAAATGATATTGTGGGGGGGGAAAAAAACACCCCCCCCCCCCCCCCCCCCCCCCCCCCCCCGCGCACACAGAGCATGGATATGAGTGTGCACACAAAGACTCCAAATAAAATATTTAAAAATAATAAATGACCAACTTTCCATTTGACTCCTGGTTTAAAATCTATTAAAATGGAACAACAACACATTTCTTGCTTCTTCTCTGAAGGTATCACCATAATTTTTCTTCACCATATGTAGAAGTATTTGTTGTGATGTATATATCCCATGGATATAACCCTAGCAGTATCAACAACACAAATAGTTGTAAAGGGGAGAGGACAAGAAGCAAAAATTGATCCTTGCAGATTCTACTAGGTGGCAGCGTAAGAAACAGCAGCAAGTTTCTAAGGCACAGTGTAAGGTAAGTAAATGGTTAGAGGTTGCCCTGCCCCCCGAAATGTTTTGTATCTTGTCCAAAGAGCTGAATGTTCTTTAAAAATATCTCATAAAAGATACAAATGGCAGCTACTTTTTCCATTGCATTCCATCAGCACAGAAGGCAGAGTATGTGGCCTGGGAAAATTCCATTCTAAAGCACCAAGATTCCATTTGTGTGGGGTGGGGATGGTAGAAACAGGCCCTACTTATCTTTCTGGATTCTCACTTTGATAATCGTTGTAGACATAATTGTTACTTCCCCTCCTAATTTTGCTATTGTTTGTAAAGGATATTTTGAGGTCTGGGTTGAGGAGGTTAGGGGAAGAATTACAACCTACGGAGAAAAATAGGCCCAACTCCCAGCAGCAAAGGATAATTGTAACTGACTAACACACAAATCCCTTCTTGACTCCTTACGGGGATCATTTCATGTTTCCGTTCTGTAAAGGAACATAGAAAGAAACACAGGTCAGCTTTGCCTGAGAATGATTTCTATGAAAAATCTAATTAAATTGTTAGCCAAAAGGTTCCCATGGAAATCTCCAAACTACCCAAGATATAGGTTGTTCTCCACAAACTGATGGCAAGGCTCCATCACTGAAGACAGCACCTACACAACTCACTGAACATGGAGACGTTAAGCTGGTGCCTACAAAGAGCCTTCACACCTAGGTTCTGCTGTCTTTAGTACTCTGCAGGCCACCAAAAGAGAAACATAAACAGCAAGTCAGCTACAGATCCTTTGATCTACAATGGTTTCCCAGGAATGGTGGCACAAAGCTTGTGAGAGTAAGCAACCAATATTAACTTGATTTAAGACTCTCTCCATGAGATGGAACTCATACCTGACTGTTTTGGTGACCAAAAACCTGAGACTAAATATCTCAGGGACCTATGGTAAAACCAAATACTACTGATCTAAAAAGGAAAAAGCTGTAGCAATCAAATGACCCCTATTGGTGTTCTGCTTATACTCATAGATCCATGCCCTGCTCAGAAGTCATCAGTGAATCTTTTTCCTGCAGCACATAGAAACAGAGACCCACTGATCAGAGAATGAGAAACTTAAACTCAGCCCTAAGTGGGGTATCTCCATCAAATCCCTCACCTTGGGACTGCGGGAACGCTATGGAAGAGGAGAAAGAAAGCATAAAAGCCAGAGCGGTTGGAGGACACATATGCACACAAAATAAGACTCTCTAAATCAACATGAGCAAAGCTCATGTGAGCTCATAGAGATGATACAGTATACACAGAGCCTGCATGGGCCTGCACCAGGTCCTCGTGTGTGTGTGTGTGTGTGTGTGTGTGTGTGTGTGTGTGTGTGTGTGTATTTCTGGTTTAGTATTTTTCTTGGATTCCTGAATGTGCAACCTAGTGGATCTTTAATTCTTTTGCCTTTCTCTTGAGCTATTTTCCTTCTGTTTGTTTATTTTGTTAAATTCTGATGTGTTAGTTTTTGTTTTACCTTATAATATGTTATTTATTATGTTTTGTTTTTATTATTATTCCTTAGAAGCCTGTTTTTTTTTCTCTAATGAGTGACAGAGTAGATCCATATCAGAGGGGATGTGGGGAGAAACTGGGAGGAACAGAGGGAGGGGAAACCATAATTTAAAAATATTCTGTGAGAAAAAGTATTTTTAATAATATAAAAAATGATAGAAGCATCTGCCTGTTTGGCCTGTGAATAATTTCTATGAAAAAAAAATCACTTTTTATAGACAAGAGTGAATACAATCTTTTGATTTCTTTTCGCATCAGGACCTTCTCCTCAAAATGATGGAGGCTAGGGCCACAGAAGTGCATTTTGACACTCAAGGCAACAAGTTTAAGCATAACAGGTTATCATACTTCAAGAGGTAGAACAGAAAGCAGAGAACAGGGAGACTTCTTAACTTTGCAGCTAGCCTGTGTGATAGCTAGTTTTCTCTCAACTTTATACAAGCAAGAGTCATAGCATAGAAGGGAACCTCAGTTTTGAACATGCCTCCATAAGATCATTTGTAGGCTAGCACATAGCCATTCTCATAATTAGTTATTGATGAAGGAGGGCCCAGCCCACTCTGAATAGAGACACTCCTGGGTTAGTGGATAGTGGGATGCTTTAAGAAAGCAGGCTGAGCAAACCATGAGAAGCAAGCCAGTACATACTCCTTCTCCATGGCCTCTACATATATATATATATGTATATATATATATGTGTATATATATATACATATATATATGTATATATATTATGTAATATATATTATGTATATATATTATGTAACATGTAACACATAAGATGTAATGTGTACCATGTACCATATAATAATATATGATATATGGTATTATATCATATATCATACATTCTTCCATTTCCGGTTTTCTGCCCTGCTTCAGTTCTAGCCCTGATTATGTCAATGATTGTCTGTAACTTACACATATAAGCAAAATAATCCTTTTCCACTCCCAGTTGCTTTTGCTTTTGGTGTTTCAGTCACAGCCACAGACCCTGACTAAGACGACTTAGGGCCAGTACCTCCAGACTTGTTAACAAGAGAGCTTATTCTTGTGATTTATACAACATATAGTTAGGATTTCTATTATCTACAACCTAAAGCATTGCTAACACATACAAAAATAGACCACTTAAGTTAAAATGACTCAAGTAACCAGGGAATATAAGCAATGATAACATAACATGATAACATGATAACATGATAACATGATCAAAATACCAGAATACAAGGGAGTATGGTTTGTTCAGGATGTTCTCTCTGGATGCCTTGCCCTGTCCACGTACCAAAAACTTTTGACTTTTTGTTATGTTGTTATTGTGTTGTTGCTAGTCAATTAGGTTTTGAAGAATTTGGGACTGGATGCACAGACATTATGTATAGGAGCAACTTAAAATCTAGATTATAACATCCATCTCTCATCTTACATAGATGGTACATGTAACATAAATGTAAATATATATATGACATATTTATATTATTTAATATTAAGATTATATACTTTATTAATGCATATATTTCTAGGAATATAAATTCCTATAAATATAAATATAAAGTTCTAAGGAATACATATTTATATATAAATATGTAAAATTTATATATAAATATATGAATATATCAATAATATATACATACATAATATAACAAAGTACATGATACAGGATACGTGATACATGATATATAACATAATATAATACATGATAAGATATATAATAATATAATTTATTATATGATGTATAATATAATATATAATGAAATTAATTAATATATAATATATGATATATACATAAAAGTATGTAAATATAACTATATTTATGTATAAATATGCAGATTATATATGATATATAAATATGTTATAAATTTATTTTGTATATTTATAATAATTACCTATATTAATATTTTATATAATGTGTTATATAATATATATTGCTAGCTGAATATGCACATGAACTAGTGACATTTTATGAAGAAATTTTCTTTTTTCTAGATAAGCATGTTGAAACAAGTCACAATCAATGTCTTACTTCTGAAAAAGAAACAGTGAAAAGTAACAGAAAGTAATAGTTTTTAAAGTCTGAATTCACATATATTAATTTTATTGGATCGTGAGTTACATCTGCAAGATATTTCTATTCACACTATAAACCCTTCTGGCCAGGTCCTCCATCATGCCATGAGTTACCCAACCCCCATCTCCAACTCTTGAAGCAAATTCAGTTCTCAGTGAAGAACTGATTTTGTCTAAAACAATTTTATCAATGTTACTGAGTACAAGCTGAAAGCATTAGTGACCTTCACTCATTTAATCAACAGACTAATGAACTTTGGAAAATATTTGCATTTACTTGACTTCCATCATGAGCAAAAATATGTTTTCGTTTAATACCCTTCTATCCTCTGCAAATATTCCCTTGTAGTTTCCACATTCGTTTTATCTCCCCTGAACTCGTCATCCAACCCCCTTCCCACCTGAGGCTCTGCTCCTTGCTGTCATGTGGATCTATCTGCCTTCCTGATTTGCTCTTCCGGTGGTTTCATCACTGTCTTTGAGATCTCTGTGAGTTCCAGGCCAGCCTGGTCTACAAAACAAAAACAGCAAAAACAAAACCATCTGTACTCTGGCTGGATTTTTGCCCCATGTGAATTCTGAGAACTGCTTGTATGTTACTGCTCTCAATTCACCAATTGCAGAGCTCTGTCTAGACAGATTCCTTCTAGTTTTCCACCTAGTGCCCCTTACTGGGCACAGACCTCTGCTCCCTTGTCTCAGCGAAGCTGCTCATGCCTCTGTGACTCCCCCGGAAAAACCGGCTTCTCTGGAAAACCATGAAAGATGTGTTTTCCCCCACTTGTTTTTCTGCTTCTCAAGACGGCTCTCTTGCTCAGTGTACTGAAACTGTTGTTCTCTGTGTCTGCTTTTGTTGTTGATGATAGTTAAAAGAGACGACTCGCGTTAGACACCACACACCAGGTCCAAACAATACCATGTGAAGAAGGTTTAATTGGGGAAGAGTGGGGGAAGGTCGTGCGCAAAGAGAGAAAGGAGAGAAAAAAAGGGAGGAGAGAGGAAGGTTTCTGGTGAAGGTGGATAGCCCTAGGGATTTTTGGGAATAGGGGGGCGGGGGGCAGACACTCGGTGATGCTAACAGTTGATATGGCTGGAGACTTTCATTGTAAAAAGTTTAGCAAAACTTCCCAAAGATGACTCCAAACGTTCTGAATTCCCTTACACACGTCGTCTGGTCTTTAGATATCTGCAGCCCTGCTTGCTCACCCCAGATTGTCAGGCACTTTTACCTCTCTGATAAACATGTGTTCCCCTCAGAAGACTCCAGAGTGTGGGGTTTCCAACCACATTTGACGTACTGATATCATTTAGTAATGTTCCTGTAAAAAAAAAATTCTTTAAAAGTATCTTCTTCCCTCAGTAAAAGGGAGCTGGGGTGACGGCTCAGCAATCAGCATATGCCATTCTTCCAAAGGAGCTGAGTGTGTTGCGGGAAATATTTAAAAAAAAAAAAAAAAAAATCCCGGACTCTCCGGCAGAGTAGGACCAGCAGGCTTCCGGCACTCCTGCCCGCGGCAACTCTCTCTAGCTAGCCTCCCTGCCCCCTCAATGTCCTATTGCCCTGTTCCCAGCTCTGGTCTGCTTCTCTCTGGAGCCGCTAGCTCTCTCTCCACCATAAACCCCTGCAGTTGGCGGTCCCACATTTCAGTAACCCAGTAAATCAAAAACTCTTGAAGCTTATAATTAACCAATCAGATTTATGTACCAATAAATTTTCAAGTCACAAGATGCCAGTACAATAATTTCAGAACCAATTGATAATGATAAAAGCTGCCCACCTAGATTAGACAAAGCATCCCAATTATTCTCACCTTACGATATCATAACTACCTGTGGCTATCTAAAGCCCCGCTGGCTTGTGTTCTTCTTCCTGTCTGTCCTCCATCTTGTCCTGAGACGCTCCCTGCGTCTGCAGCTCTTCGTGTTGCCTCCCTTTTCCCTGTCCAATCACAGGCCTCCTACTGCACTAATGTGATTGGACAGGGAAAATACTGCGACTTGGTTTGCTTGCCAGCCCAGTTTGGACAACTCACAAGTGCCTTAACTCCAGCTCCAGAGGGTCTAAGACCTCTTCTGGACCCTGTGGGCACATGTTCTCACACATGCACAAACCCTTCCCCTGCGACCTCTGAAAATACACACACATAATTCTAAAAATAAAAAAATAAATTTTAAAAGCAGTATCCAAAGAAAACTCCTTCATTGTGATAGTTACCAAGTTCTCCAGAGAGATATCGATGCTTCTCTGATGAACACAATATCCTTTCAAATCTGGATGATTTTAAAATAAATTTTCTAAAGCATATCAAATAACTGCTTCTCTTCTTACAAAGGTTACTTGGGGCATTAACATTTTCTTGGATGACCAATCGCTATCATTATGAACACTGGCTATTGTGCCCTATTGGAATTCAATCAAATCAATCAAAGTAACTATTAAGAATAATTTCTGAGAAAGGCTATTTTCAGCATCTTTGTTCAGCATAAATGTTTAAATTTTATAACTGTACTCTGATACCTTTTTCAAGGTATATGGCTAGAGTAATGGAATGACAAGAAGGAAAAAAAGTTTGTTTGGCTCAAGAAAAATGTAAGTGTATTTTTTTTTCCTATTGAATAAATGTCCAGGGGATGGGGGGAGGTGCTGGCTTGTGTGTGGCTCTGATCACGAGGCCTGCGGCGGTCCATAGCTCCTTCCCACACCTTTTGGCTCAGGTGTTGCTCTCTTCTGTGAAACTGAAACCATCCTGTCCATCTGGCCCACCACTGAAAGGAGCAAAAAAACACAAGAGGAAAACCTATTGGTTTTCCAGGAAGTGGTCCAGGAAGTCAGACACTTTATTTTGTAGAGAAAACTTTTCTAGAGAAAACTTTCTGACCAAGCTGCATTCAGGATGGATAGATTGGGAAATATGGCTAACTGGCTTCTGTTTGCTAACGCTTGGAGCTGGAAGTGGGGAAGAAAAAAATGTCGACAGATAGTTCATAATTTCTTCTGTATATGCTTTTAGTAGTTAACTTGTCCACACTGTGTAGACACATAGCTGTTTATTCAAGTCTAAAACAGTATCTCCAAAGCAGTGCTTTCATGCTTTAGAAAGAAAGCAGAATTTTTCATAACCTAGGGAGAACTTCTTTATCGCACACTTGACAGATGACAACCTTGTGCAGTGCTCCAGGAAGGCGAATCATCCTCCAGAGGAGGTGGACACAGTTACAGATAGTGCCTTTGGGGGTCAAATATAAACAGGCCAGAGGAACTTTCTCTTAGCTCCTGGCCGGAAACGTGTCACTGAAGAGAGGATGTCTGACTTAGCCTTGTGGAACAGGCAGAATTTTGCTTGAGTAAACTTAACAGAAAGTCAGTGAGGAGAGTTAAAATGGGCAAAGAGCATTCTGTATAGGAGTGGGAGACTCATAATGAGAACCACTTTGAGGTAAAGCAGGAAGACAGACCTTCCAGAGGCCTTGAAGGACAGCCAAGTGGGTTGTTTGGATGTTTTGTTTTGCTCTCTTGCATTTGGCTTGAGGGCAATGTGCAACGGAAAGATTTTTTTTATCTCGTCAGAGTGTCTCAATCGTAGTCGAGTTTTGGAAAATTGTTCTCTTGCTGTCAGGAAAGATGGTAGGGGTGATAGACAGAGGGAAACAAAGCTTTGAGGGCTGGATATAAGTCAAACGGTCAAAGGAATTTTTTCTTTTTTTACAAAATTTTAAGGTTGTTTTTGAAAATTAAATTCAGTGCAGTCAGGGCAAGCAGAATTATCTACAAGGTAGTGAACAGGAATGAGGCAAGCATGGAAAAGCATGAAGGTGTGAATCTGAGACCCCACCTCCCTCAAAAGCCTGTGTTCAAGGCTTGGTTCCTAGTGCAACATTGTTCAGAGGTGTGGATTATTAGATCATGGGGTCTAATCTATATGGGCTCCTCCACTTTGATCAATTGATACAACCATTGAGGACTTACATTTAACTTATTTAGTCATTGAGAGGCAGTAGAAAATTTAAGAAGCAGAGCCCAGCTAGAGAAAGATGAGTGAAGGCATGTCCTTGAAGGATATATTTTGTCCCCAGTCTCCTCCTCCTTTTCTCTTCCTGGATACTAAACAATGAGCATCTTTGCTCCACTGTTCATAGCTCCAATGTTGCAGTGTCTCACCACAGGCCCAGTTATTTCTCTCAGGTAACCTGTCACAGAAACAGAAAACAAACACAGTGTGTACTGGCGAATGTCCTCATTTGCTGTGGGTGCTATAATAAAATGCTGCAAATTGAAAGGCTTACAACACAATCTTAGGGCCTCACCTATCTGAAAATGAGAAGTCGAATATCCATGTTTTGACAGGGCTGGTTCCTTCTGGGAGCTGTGAGGGAAAGATCTGTGTTGGCCTCTCTCCCAAGGTTAGAAGTAACTTGCTTCACTTTGTATCTTTATATTCTTCTTTTGTGTTCATCTCCAGGTGTGTGTGTGTGTGTGTGTGTGTGTGTGTGTGTGTGTGTTTGTGTGTAGGGGTGGGCATACACATGTACATATACATATATATATATATATATATATATATATGGGAGTCAGATATCAACCCTAGGACTCATTCTTCAGTTCTCTTCACTTTTTTAAAAATAAATGTTGAGACACATTCTCTCACTGGCTTGAAACTTTCCAAGTAACCTAGATGGCTGGCCTGTGATCCTGGAATCTGCCTGTCTCTACGTCCCAAGTTCTGGTTTTACAACTGTGTTTTTGTTGTTGTTTTGTTCAAAAAATTAGTTCTGTATACAGAACTTGTGTTTGCAAGGCAAGCACGTTGCTGACTGAGACATCTCCCCAATTTTCCATTCTTATAAGGACATCAGTTATATTATTGGCTTAGGACCCATCCCAATTATTTTAACTTTATTGCCTCTGAGAGACTATACTAGGCCTCTGTAAAGATCTCCAAGTAAGTTAGCATTCTAATATAGTAGAGGTTAGGAGTCAGTGTAGCCTCTTTGTCGGGTGGGGAGGGAACAGGAAGAGTGCCAAACAAATTTATCTTCTGATTATAATGTTAATCACCATATGGATATGTAGTTATCCCTTTATAGGGATCTGAGTCCAGACTTCCTTTTATAAATCCTGTTACTTTGGAGCAGAAGCCTGCCCTTTTCTAGCATGACTTCATCAGAGTTGATACCAAAGGCAACACTCCATTTCCAAATGGGGAAAAATAGTCTGAAGTATCATGAATTAGAACATCCACACATGGATTTTGAGAAAACCCAATCCAGAAAACTGCAGCTAAGACTCACACAATATGTTCATTATTCCCCAAACCCAAAGTATAATTTAGAAATGTAATACTTTTTCATAAATTGCTGAAGGTATACAGAGAGTATTAAGTTTATAGCTTTCTTCAAATTTGACAGTAACACAAACTTAGCAAACTTCATCTGAATTGCTGATTTTTTTCCTAGTGTGTACAGGTGTTCTTAGCAGAGCTACACTTAAACAAACATGGTTTTTAATTTTAAAGGGTAAGGCCAGCTTCCTTTTTTGTATGTCAGAGTGTTTTTTCACCAGTGTATGTGTTCGTGTAAGTGTGCTTGTGTATGCCTGTGTGTGTGTGTGTGTGTGTGTGTGTGTGTGTGTATGTGTGTGCAGAGAGAGACTGAGATTGAGAGAATGATGAGAGTATGTATATTACATGTGGGTGCCACGTTCAACATATGGAGGTCACAGGCAACCTCAAGTATTCGTCCAATCTGTCTTTCTTGCTTGAGGTGAGATATCTTTGTTTTTCATGGCTGTGGATACCAGACTCATTGGCCTGTGAGCTCCTAGGAATTCTCCTGTCTCAGACTCCCACTTTACACTACCATAGATTTGCATTTTGTCATTTTGTTTTTCCTTTAAGATTTGTTACTTATTTATGTATGTGTGTCAGTGAGTCATTGTGTGTGTGTCTATATACCCATGTGTGCAGATTCCTGTGGAGACCAGAGCAGGGCATGGGGTCCCTGGAAACTGAAGTTATAGATAGGTGGTTATAAGATGCCCAACCTAATGTTTGCAACCTAACTCTGGTCCTTTGAAAGAGCAGTAAGTGCTCCTAACGGCTGAGCTTCTTGTCATCTTCCTTTTTTTTTTTATTAGATGTTTTCTTTATTTACATGTCATACAATATCTCCTTTCCCAGTTCCCCTCCAAAAAAAAAAAAAAAAAAAAAAAGAAAAAATTAAAATAAAAGAAAAAAACAGAAACAAAAACAAAAACAAACTCCTATTCCCTCCCCCTCCCCCTGCTCACCACCCCATCCTCTCCTGCTTAATATCCAAACACTTGCATCAAGCCTCCTACATTTACATGTTTAGCCCCCCTGCCCCCACCCCCTACTCCCACCTCCTCACCCCCAGACACCCTCCCCCCACTCTTCCCTATTTGGAAGGATGAGGAGGTGTGGTATTGTTGGAGGAGGCAAGGCACTAGGAGTGGGCTTTATGGTTACAAAAGCACACACCACACACCAAGATCCGTTGTTTCTTTCTCTCTTCTTGCTGCCTATGGATCAGGATGTAAAGCTCTCAACTATTTCTTCAGTAGTCTGCCTGTTTACTACCACACTCCCCAACATAATAATAGACTAACCAGAGGGTTAGTCTGGTAAGCCAGCCCCTAATCCAATGTTTTCTTTTATAAGAGTTGCCTTGGTCATAGTGTCTCTTCTCAGCAATAGAACAGGGACTAAGACACCCTCAACCAACAACTCCCACATTCCCATTTGCATCAACCTATCGTTAACACCCAGCATTTGTTCATCTTGATGAGCAAAGTCAATTGTTCTCCATTTAGTTTTCAAGTGGAAAGGACTCAGAATACAAATTGTCCCTAAACTCAAACATTGCAGAAAAATAAAAAGACCATTTCTGACCGCTCCCTCTGGGTCCTAATCTTTCAGACTGTGAACAGTTTGTTGCAGTTGCCTCCAGATAGCTCAAAAGAGCATGCCTGA
Source organism: Montemys delectorum (assembly GCA_019843815.1). Classification (NCBI taxonomy): domain Eukaryota; kingdom Metazoa; phylum Chordata; class Mammalia; order Rodentia; family Muridae; genus Montemys; species Montemys delectorum. The sequence goes on from JADRCD010217094.1 coordinate 22,716, forward strand.
GCACTTACACAGCTTCAGTCCTCATACTATTGTAAGCGAAATTTGTTGTTTGTTGTTTTATGCTTAACAAGACTATGGAATTTTTCACATAGGTGCGTATAGTTCTAATTAATTTTTAGAAACTGTAGTGAAATGTTTTAGTGTTTTGTTTTTTAATCTACTTAAGTTGTATAGTGAGTTCTGGGGGTTTACTTTATGACCACGAGGTGGCACTAACACACAGCTAATTTGGGAGAAGCCTGGGCAGCTCAGCTCCCAAAAGGAGAAGGCAACTCCCAGCATGTATGAGGCCTTCCTAACCCTCATGGACAGGTGTGGAGATGGGCGTGCCCTCCCCGCAGCCTAGAGCAGGCTGATTTCAGACCCTTGCTCTGCCACAGTCAGCTAGCCGACCTAGGTGGAGCCTTCCGACCTAGGAGAAGTCTAATGTCCTGCCACATCTGCAGCTTCCTGAAAGAAGCCATCACCTGCTGACTTACTGAGCCTGTCTGCCTGACGAGTTCCTGACAACCAACAAGACGGTGATGAGGCATTGGCATTGAGGGGGATGGGTCCCCTCCCTATATATACACTCAGACTCCTAAGGAAACATTGGGCCTTGATCAGAACCTTGTCTTGGTCTTATTTTTATTCTTTTCTCGCCGTCCTCCCATGCAGCCCCACCTCTCCGTTCAGGGAACCCAGTTCATGTAGCCAGTGACAGCTACAGATGGGCCCATCAGAGAGGCAGTTTGGAGTCAGGCATCTAAGTGATGCCCCACAGCAGCACTGTGAGAATAGTGTGGAAAGCTCCGAAGAGTCGCAGTGGCTTGTAGCCTTTCATAGCTCAGTATTGGTCTTCCCTGTGGTATCTATGGTTACCAGACATTGGATTCCTTCCTTGGGATATGTAAATAAGACAAGTTCAAAATGGCTACTAAAGGGCTTCCTTGTGCTATATTTAAATTATTTGCATATGTACAGTTGGGGTTTGGGCTTTGGCACGCCTTTGAGTTAAATGCTCCAGTCTGCAGTGAAGTAACCATAAGACTAATACATAGGATCAAGTCTTAAATTAGTTAGAATGTTTCCTCTAGTTCCATTAAAAGACCCCTTTCAATTTCCAGAATCAAAAGATAATAGCCAGGCTATAAGAAAAATTACTAGTTTATTCAGATATAATACAGGACTGTTTTATGAGAAAATATAAAGGATTTCTCTGAAGTGGAAACTTAAGAGTTCTTTGGAAAGTCAGTTACGTTGGATGGTGTTTTGCTGGGGCAAACAGATGACGGAATGTTTCACTGAGGTGGACCCCGGTAAAAGGTTGTTCTGCTAAAGCAAGCACATGAAAGGACAAGTGATGAACGGTTATTCAATAATGATAGACATGTATTGGTGAGTCTTGCATTGTGTAGTTAACTTCATTTATTAGGACTCCATAGAGAGAAATACACCATATTCTGGTGATAAGCTGTGGCTCCTTGCAGCTTCCGCAGACTTGGCCGATTGACAAAGTGATGTCAGTTGATACAGACTCACATGGAGTTTTGCTGAGACAGACTGGAACGCTGAGGCAAGACACATGGAGTACACTTGATGCTTGGAAGGTGTATAAATAGGACTCAATGGACTGTGAGAGGAATTGGAGGCTTGGCTTGGCTAAGCTTGGGGCTCGCTGGTAATGCCAGCTGTGCGGCCCTTGTTGGTCTTCACTCTTCACTGCTCTTCCCTTTGTCAAGAGAGGCATAGTGGACCTGTGAAATGAACTGCCGATTTCCTGACAAGGCAGACAGGATTTGCTCCAAAGAACCATTTCTAAACAGGTCCACTTCTTCGTATCTTTTCTTTTCCATTATCTCTGGTGGGTGGTGTGCTAAAACATTTAAGAACCATCATTAAAAATAAGCTTTGAAGAAATTAAAGTTACACGGCTACAACTAAAAAAAAAAGTGACAGAGTAGACCAGACTTTACTAAAAATCAATCCTCAACAAAAATGACAGGATCTGGAAGGACTAAGCTGTTGGGAGTACAGTCGTAATTTCAAGATGCTGCTGGGAAGGCTGAACCAGAGTGGTGAGGGAGCGAGGCAGATGCGGCACTGCTGGGTGGGAGGTGGCAGCTCCAAGGATCTGGAGAAGTTAGAAACCCACATCATGAATCTGTATCCCTGGATCACAGAGTCTGGCTGATGTCTGGTACTAATTGGAACAGGACTAGGATGAAGTGTTCCGCCGCTTCCAATCTCCACCAGCAGAGGGCGGGCTTTCTCCAGTGTTCTCTTCTCTGAGGACAGACTGAATTAGCTCTCGGTTTTCAGATTCTCCAGGAAGGATGCAAATGTGGTTACTTTGAATCTTTTTTTGTAGCACAAAGGAGAGGACCTGGTTCTGATTCCATCAAGGTTAGTTTAATGTTACAAATCCAAAGGAACATGGGCCCCATAACTAATTGGGACAGACATATCTATTGGTCCACCAATCTGTCTATATCAGTATCTATTTCTCTATAGCGATTATATATTCTAAAGTGTAAAGATACATATTGCTAGTTTAGTGTCTTAGATAGGGTTTCTATTGCTGTAAAGAGACGCCAAAACCATAGGCAACTCTTATAAAGAAAGGCGTTTAACTGGGGCTGACTTACAGGTTCAGAGGTTTAGTCCATTTTCATCATGGCAGGAAGCATGACAGCACACGGGAAGACATGGTGTTGGAGATATAGCTGAGAGTTCTACATATGAATCCACAGGCATCAGGAAGAAAGAGGAGAGGGAGGGGGAAGGAGGGAGGGAGGGAAGGAGCAAGCAGGCCTGGTTTAAACATCTGAAATTTCAAAAAGTTCATATCCAGTGGCACACCTCTTCCAAGGCCATACCTACTCCACCAAAGAAACACCTTCTAATAGCACCAAGCCCTATGAGTCTATGGGAGCCATTTTCATTTAAACTATTACATCTAGCAAGGGGTATGAAATCACTTTTAAAACGCCAATGGAAAATATTACGCTTTAGCAGAGAAATTAATGAGGACTAGGGTGTTCTGCTGTAGAGGCAGACCTAGGAGGATGGAGCCGACAAATGAGGCAGACTAAATTCTCATGCAATACCAACTTTTCTCAAGGAATCAGACAATTTATACTCCAATGGTTAAGAAGGGTCACATGAGTAAAGTGTCCAATCACAAAGGCAAACCACACACATGGTGGGTGGACAAGCTGCACTACTTGGTGAAAACATCTTTTTCTATAGAGGCATAGAAACAAGTAACAATATTCAGTTGTAACAAACAATCTGAAGTAATCTCACTCTTATCTGCTACACATGGAAGGGGCACAAAAGTACATTCCAAGAACAGTTCCACGGTTTATAAAAACTGAGGTCACAAGACTCTTGTCTTGTTTTGTTTTGTTTTGTTTTGTTTTGTTTTTAGAGTTTTCTCACAAGCACTCAGAATTCTCCTCACACAGTTTCATGCTTGGACAGTGTTCCAACACTAGGGGAATACTTAGACTGACAGAATGCTTTCCGTGTAAGCCTGTTCCCAGAAGACCCAGCAATGTGGAAATCTGTGTAATCCCAGCACTGGGAATGCAGAAGCAGACAGGTTTCTGAGGCTCACTGGACAGCCAATCCAGATGACTTAGCAACTTCTAGAATAGAAAGAACGTCATTTCCAGAGAAAAGGTGGGTGACTCTAGGAAACACAGCATAGAGTAAGCATTGGAAAAAAACAGAGTTATTAAGCACATAGGAAGGTTTTCTTCAGTGGAAGGAAGAATAATGCCTGGTCACCTGGGGTGCTGGAGTGAACTCGGTCGAATAAATTGGTGAGCCTCCATCTGAATTTCCCCCAAATCCTGAGGATCGTTAAGGCTCTAATCCTGTGCTTTACCTCTCCGTGAATAGAATTCATCATTGTGAAAGTGGCCCTGTGTACTTTCTATCCGCCATTAATAGAATCTATAATCATGCTTATCAGAAATCTTTTCTCTAGGTCCTAGCTTTGAGGACTGTTTGCCAGTCAGTAGAATTCATTCTTAACCTCTGAACCATCTCTCCAGCCGAGTTGAATTCATTCTTATGATAGAGGTTTCAAGTACTTTGCTGTGGTGGAGTATTTTGCAAAGAAATTCCAATATATCCATCCCTGAAGCTTTGTTATAAGAATTGTCATGTGGAGATTCCCACCCACCCCGACAGCCCCTGAAATGTTCTACAAGAAAATTCAACTACGGGTTAGATTCTCTAGAAGTTTTGCTCCACTCTGACTGACCAAGTTCAATTGTACCAACTTTTCATTCTTGCCTTTTTGTGGTTCATTTTGTTTCTGGCTGTTACTCCTTCAGGGGCCCCCAACTGATGGCATGTACACTGCTCTGTAATTAGCCAATGTTTTGTTTTGTTTTGTTTTGTTTTGTTTTGTTTTGTTTTAATCTGAAATTCAATTTGCCAAGCCTGCTAAACATTCACACAGAAAGCAAAACAAGGAGTTGCTGTTTCAGGGATGTTCGAGCATTCCTACAACCTGTCAGAGCATGGTGGTTCAGAACTTCACACACACACACACACACACACCACACACACACACACGGACACAGACACACATGGACACACAAAGAGATTAAGGAAATCAAGATGAGAACAGATAAATTATATGATGAAATAATTTATTTATAAAACAAAATGGTAAAAAAGAAAGTCATGGTAGAAACCTCCTATGTGGCAGGAAAAATTAAATAGAGATGGAAAAATTTTAAAGGGCTAGAAGACAGAGGGCAAAAGGTTCCATAGCCAAATAATAAAAATGCTGGCTGGAAATTTAAAGATGTGTGAGGAATGCATAAGGGAATGATGATGCCCAGGAAACAACAGAAGGCATAAAATAATTCCACAAAAAAGAAAGAAAGATAAAAAAGAAAAGAAAAAACTGATTAACAAAGGAAGAGAAATTTAAAAACCAAAATGAAACAACAACAACAACAAAAAAAGTCCCCATAAGATTTCATGGGAGTAACACTGGACCGAAGAAATATTTCCACAATGGCTGGAGACATTGAAGACTTTTCTAAAATACTTACTAACTGTTTATATTTCTTCTTTGAAAACAGTCTGTTGGTTGGCCTATTTGCTGATTTGCAGGCTGGTCTTTTGTGCTTAATTTTTGCTGTTCTAGTCGTTAATGCTATGATCTAAGTGACACAGCTGGAACAGGTGGCCTTTGTCTCTTCCTCCAAAAGGAATGCAGCTTCTATGTCAATCAATTGGGTATAGTAAAAAACAAAATCCAACAACTTTCAGCATACCTACAAAACCGTAAGGAACAACTCAATGCCTCCAACCCCTGAGCCTTTGAGAAGCCCATATGGAAGTGGATATTGCTCTTCTTGACACCTCTCCATCTCTTTTTCTGAGGTTACTATTACACCTTCCTTTACAAATTTCTTCTCTGCATTTCTCCAATGACAAACTTTAAAAAAAAAATCTCTAATCAAATGATGAATCTGTTATTGTTACAAGACTACCTGAGGCCCATGCCTCCTGAATGTGCCCTGGTGATAGTGAGGATCAACAGGGTCCCAAAGATGACAATGCCCCCAGACAGCAGGAACTAGTCTAATGAGCATAGTCCCCTCATTTCTGCCTCACCATTACTCCTTTCTGGTAAGGATAATGTTTATGTGCATATGTGAAGAGATCTGTCTCTGTCCTTCCTTCCCTGCTTAAGGCACCTTTTGATCGGTCAAAATAAAAATCTGATGACCAATAAACCGAGGCAGGATTAGAAGGGGGACAACCAGCAGAGAGAAAGGAACTCTGGGAAATAGTCAGGCATGGGAACCTTTGCCAGATGGACTCAGGGAAAATCAGAAATAAAATACTGAGAAGAGGTTGGCCTAGGTATTTATCAATGAGTAAAAAGCCCCCTAGTCATTATTCAGGAACTGGAGTGTGGGTGGAAAACCCATAGTTACACTTTCTAGTTCCTCATCCTTTTAATAAACTGAGAGGAATGTTAACAACTAGGGCTGTCCATTGGCCTGTACTCATGAACTTAACCACAGCAGAATATGCAAGTCATCACTAGTTGTCAAGATAAAATTAGCTTCCCTGTCTGAAGCAAAGCTGGCAGATTATCCTCCCATCCTGTAAGCTGTCAGTTCAGTCTGCTGCTGGCTTTTGTTATAGTGCAGAAACTTAAATTTCATAGAGTCCAATTTAATAATTCTTGGCACCCATGCTACTGAAGTCCAGATCAGAAACTTCCTACCTACACCTATACCTACATCACAAAGTGTGTTTCCTGTGTTTTCCTCCAGAGGTTTTGGCATATCAGGTTTTAAATTAAGGTCTTTGGCTCACTTTGAATTGATTTTCATATCACATCACAAAGTGAAAGGTATAGACCTGAGTGCATCTTTCTGAAGGCATAAGCACTTTGTAATCATTTCCATTGTTGACATCTGTCTTCTATGCATCCTCCCAACCGTGTGCTTTAACAACTTCATCAAAATTCACATAGCCATAGCTGTGTAGGAACATTCCTGGGTCCTCTGCGGTTTCACTGATTGTCATTTTTGTCTTTGTGCCAGTACCATATTCTCTTTCTTGCAATAGCATTGTGATGCA
>JADRCD010217095.1:14862-27362 GCA_019843815.1 Montemys delectorum
TGTGTGTGTGTGTGTGTGTGTGTGTGTGTGTGTGTGTGTGTGTGTGTAAAACAATAGCAATTTTAAAAGCTCATGAATTTGAGAAGGAATTGGAAGCAGGACATGGGAAATGTTTTAATGGGGGGACGGAAGGGTAAAAATGCTGTAAATACAGTTCTCATGTATGAATCTCTTAATTAATTTTTAAACCTATGAAAGAGAAACAAAGCAAGTAGCACGTCAAAGGTTCTGACAATAAGAGTATTTAATAAAGCCTTCAAGGTTTTGTTGTTACTGTTGTTTTTGACGTAAAACACTCTTTGTCAACAACAGCACTCTGCAGGGCGGATACGCAGGCAGCTTTTCCCAGAATGACCATTAACATCATTTTCATTTTTCTTAGTGGAATCCCATTGTTCTGTTTTGCATTAACAAAAGCTCACTTGAAACCCACAGTCCTTGAGGTCATAGAACATGGTGTTGCCCCTGTGACTGGTATCTTGCTGACATTTTAAATCCTGAGTATTTCTGGGCTCCACACAATACCAGCTTTGCTTAGAAAACAAATTCATTGGTTCCGTCTGGACTTACCCCTTGCAGTCTTTTGCTGAGTTGTCTCTCTACTGCCCCAGTACTGATCAGAGACACAAAGGTAGAAAATGTATTTTAAAATAATCCCATAGATCCCAGCCACCATACAAACCGTATTTGAAGAAATAAAATGTATTCGAAGAAAATAACATTTAAAATCCACTCTTGAAACCCTGGCATAGGACTTAACGTTAAACTAGGATTTTTTTTTCTTCTAAATCTCACTTCAAGATGTTAGCCTTTCAAATTTGATTTATGTAGCTGCTGGTTGAAGAAGCTCTTTTTAAATAATTGCCAAGAGAACAAAATAGGAATCAAAGTGTCAAATTCCCTAACATTATTTTGTAGGTAGCCTTAAATACTTCTTTAATACCTGCGAGAAATCAAATATTGGTAATCTGTCTCTGTCCGATTCTCTCTTCTCAGATAGCTAATGGCATACATTATACTTGCCTGGCTCTGTGTACCTTTCATTTCATGCAAAGCCTTTAATCCTTCCCTTTTTAGATAAAATGCCACAACCACAGTGTAGTAGGTTAAGATTGATTGACAAGTGCATATAATTATGGCTTCAATAGTGGAGTATGTTTTACAGTTGGAAAAAAAAAAGAGAGACAGAGGAAACCACAACCTTGAAAATAAAGAAGTTGTGCCCTTTCCCCAGGATGAAAGAATCCTATCAAATTGATTCATTTCTTTGCTGGAATGAAAGGGAAGATTTCCGGTAACAAAGAACACCACCCAAAAGGCCACTGGAGGCTGTCTGTCCTCTCTTGATAGGGCTCTGCCAATAAGGAAATCAAAGGAGATAAAAGGAGGCCTTCAGGACTTTGTCTCCTTTGACCCGGTTTCCCACTCAGAGTTCATGCGCAGGTGGGAGCAGAGAGAGCTAACATCTGAGAAATAGAACATTCAAGAATACGAATCTGCAGAACGCACACATGCCTGTGAAGAAAAAGCAAGAAAACCTGCATCCTCTACTTCACCCAGACTTAGATCTCAGCATAATCGACCACAGTTCCTGTTATGTTCCCCTAGTGTTAGCATTTGATTCAGTCAGTGAATAACAAAACATCCTAGATGTTGGATTTTTGTGTCAAACTGGAAGGTAGCATACCACTTGGAGACTCTGGCTCAGCCAGCAAGTGGGGAAAGAGTGGTTTCACCAGTGCCAGGTGAGGAAATTCTTTATGGGTAGACATGTTAGTAGGCAAACATGGCTTTTTTTTTCGCTTATTGAGGCATTAGAACATTTATCACAAAACAGGCATCATTCTAAGTTTGGGGGGGGATGTCAATTAATGATCCATCTCTGACTTTGTAGAATTAATGTTAGTGATAGTAAACATCGTATTGGTTACTTATTTCATTTTTTGACTTTGTTTTTTGGTGTTGTTGCTTGGTTGGGTTTTGGGAGGTTGTTTTCTGTTTCTTTTTGTTTGCTTGTTTGTTTGTTTGTTTGTTTGTTTTCCAGCTTGAAAGAAACCAAAAGCCACTAGGGAAGTGGGAACTTCACTTGTGAAACTATTTCCATCAGATTAGCTTGTAGGCAAGCCTATAAGATATTTTCCTGGTCAACAATGAATGTGAGAGGTCCCAGCTCATTGTGGGTGCTGCTGCCCTGTGTAAGTAGGTGGTCCTGGGGTATATAAGAAAGCAGATTCAACAAGTCACAGGAAAAGCCTGTAAGCAATGTTCCTTTGTCACTTCTGCATCAGTTACTGCCTTGAGTTCTTGAGCTGACTTTTCCTTCAAGATGGACCATATGATGCAGGAGGAAAGGAACCCTTTCATCCACAAGTTGCTTTTTGGTCACAATTTTGTCACAGCAATAGAAAGCAAATGAGAACAGGTATATACTATGCTAATGCTAATAAATGCATACTGTGTTAGTGGTGAGTACTTTACTGTAGACCACTATCCTGGAAGAAGAAGGTGCTGTACCAGATAAAGTGGTAGTGGAAGAACCCGAGGAGAAAATGAGATGCAACCAGATACCTGATGAGGAAAGGCAGGTGTAATGCGGCCTTTCCAGAATAAAATTTTGAAATCAGAGGGCATTCAAAGTCTCTAGGATTAGTCTATATTTGATATATTCTAAGACGCAAAATGGAATGATTAATCAGACTATAAACTCTAGAAATGACAAGTGTGAAGCTGATGCACAACGAAATTCCTACAATAAGGAGGGCAGTGGGGAGGAGCCCAGCTGAGAGATGTGGAAGAGAACTAGCATCGAGAACAGCACCACAGAGAGAATGCTGCAAACTATGGTTGACAATGAAGAGGCTGAGGAGCAGAGCAGACAATTTCCAAATGATCTCTAGGGAAAATGAAGGAGAGTCTGGACACATGGAAGGAGGGCATGAAGTCTGAAAAGGAAGAGTACAGTAGTCAATCCAAAAGAGTCCACAGTTTGGATAGGTTCCTGGCATCAGGTTAGTCATGGGCCAATGTTGTAGAAAACCTCAGAAGTTGACTCAGCACATCCCAAGACCAAGGTCTCAGCACAAAAGGAGATTTATTTGTCCCAGAGGAACAGAGGGCAGGGAACAGGAGCAAAGACGAGACAGAGGATGAGGGAGAAGGAGAAAGGAACAAAAAGGGTGAAACCCCTTGTTAGTACAAGGTGTTTAAATCAGGAATGTTGATTAAATGAGCCAAGGGGGGCTTTTCATTGCTAGACTTCAATACTGGACCATGGTAGTCAGCCTTAGGAGGAAGTGGCCAAATAAGGAAATAGACCTTGGTGGCTAGCTTTAGCAATGCCATCTAATGGTTTCTAGCAATTCAAGGGTAGGGGTGGGGTGGGGAAGGTTTCAGAGAGAAGGCAAAGCCTGCCAGAGCCATACTTGCCAAGCTAGGGCTGCCTAGAGTGAGTCCCTTCAGTTCTGAGGCTATGTATTCCTCTCAGGACAAGAAAAAAACATGCAGGGGGATTCTTTGCTACATAGTTTAATGATGTCTTACAACAAGGAGAAAGATTTTTCTGCTTACATTCATCTCAATATGCAGTTTAGAGCCTTGCACAGGTGCCCGTAATGAACATCGGATGAACTGGGAAGAGTTAAGTCAGATAGCAGAGACGACAGGAGATGAAATTGCAGACCCTGAGAATGTCAAGGAAACAGTTCCCAATGCTAAGGTTTTTTTGTTTGTTTGTTTTTGTTTTGTTTTGTTTTTGTTGTTTTTTTTTTTGTTTTTGTTTTTTGGTTTTTTTTTGAAAACGTAAAGAAGCCTTTTTCTGCTCCTAAGTAAGTTCCCTGGGACAGGAAAAAGCTGGCTTGACTCAAGATACCACCAACATTGGCAGTTCACAATACTTTCATTGAGAGAGAATAATTCTCTTTGTCTTCAGAAAAAAAAAATCTGGCTCTTTTTAGTCTTTTACATCTTTTCCTCAAAGGCATAACAAATTAGATGCCTATTAAATAGATTCTGTTCTTAAAATACAGAGCCAGAGCCAGCAAGCTCCACTCTGCCTTCCCTTCTAGTTACTTTAAGCCTTCTCATCAATATAAACATCCAATGTATTTCTAGCACATCCCCCAACACCCCCTATTCCCCTCTTTTAACCCCTTCCCTCCATTAGTTCTCTTTGCTCTCAGTTACTCTTCTATCTTCATGCCATCCACACAGATAGTACACTATGTATTTATTACATGTAATATACACAAATCAGAGAAACGTGGAGCATTTGTCTTTCTGATGCTGACTTAATTTATTGCATATGACTATCTCCTTTTGTTTGCACTTGACATAACTTCATTCTTTATGAGAGAAAACATCCATAGTGTAGGTGACCTATGTTTTTGTTATGCATTCCTCTTTCTGTGGGAACCGACATGGGTTCCCCTACTGTAGCTGTTGCGAGCAGTGTTACAATAAACATGAATGTGAATGTGTGCTGCTGCTATTGTCAAGTATACAAGAGATTGATTGACAGTAAAGAAATGAGTACTTAGAGAGCTGGTTTGACTCAGACCCATGTGTACCATTTAAATTAAGGATGATAAAGCTTGCATATGATCTAATCAGGGGATAATTGTCAATGTGAAAAACACAGCTCTCGCATAAAACACCTTAACAGGGACGGAAGAGAGAGTTCATTCTGGAGCCATTTTAAATGACTATGGCCCAAAAATACAGATTTAGGTTATCCCCATTTTTTGGTTCCAACTTAGAAGCAGCTTAATGGAGTTTTATGGTTTTCCAGACATAGAAAGTCAGGGATCAAGGCAAGTTTAAAATATATCATGACATGTAGGTACATAAGAGAGGCAGTTACAGCAGGATGGGAAAAGTCTCTCTATTGGCCTCAGATGCTATTTGATGACATGCTCTCATGCGCTTAGGTTGCTGGGAACTAGTGGTCTGCTGAGATGCCAAAAGGTTTTTGTATATTAGTCACAAGATGTTAGTTCTAACACAGAGGTGAATAAGGCTAGCCCAAGATAAGGTAATTAACCCCTGGACCTGCAACAGCCCACCCTTCTAGCATCACCAAAGTTTTAATTAGTCTATCTGCAAACATAGCTTTTTTCCAAGAATTCTTATTTACCTGGATATAAAACTCTGTTGTTGTTATTATCATGTCTCTTTACAGAAAAAAAAAAATAGGTGGCTTGATCCAGACCCAGGCATACCATTTACATTAAATTACCATTACCATTGATGACAAAGCTTGTGCATCATCTACATCACAGGTAATACATTATAGATGTTGCTACACCGTGAGAAAGCAAGTACCTGAAATTATAAGGGCAACCAGGGCATCTCACCGGGGCTTCCTGGTACAGACTCATCTTGGGGCTGACTTTCTTCTGCCTTTGCCATGGTGAAAAATTCTTCAGTGGAGAGGTTTACAATACTTTCTCAGGAGTTTCTGCTTTAGTCAGAGGAAGACCACTTTGACAGGATCTGACTCTCCAGGGGCTTCCGCTCAAAACATTACATCTGTCAAAGCAGTGGGCAAGCGGCCGTCACAGTTTGTTCCTCTTATTCCAAAGGAAATTACTTGATTGTTGACATTTTTAGCAATTGATAATGGACTCTTGACTTCCTGCAACATAGTGGTCCTAGGCTCTGAGAGCTCAGTAGATCTCTCTAGAGCTGCTCCAGAGCTCAGTAGAACTGAGTTTGATTCACCTCCTCTAAGAGTGTGGTGATTTGAATGAAAATGGCCTCAGTAGACTCATAGTGGGTGGCATTCTTGGACTTGTGGCCTTGTTGGAAGAAGGGTGTGACTTTTAGATGCTCAGGCCAAGCCCAGCATCACTCTCTCTTCCTGCTGCCTGCTGATTCCGATCTAGAACTCTCTGCTCCTTCTCTAGTACCATGTCTACCTGCATGCTGCCATATTTCCCTCTATGATGATAGTGGACCTGTAAGCTAGCCCCAATTGAATACATTCTTTTATAAAAATACCTGTGGTCATGGTCTCTTCACAGAAATAGAAACCATAACTAAGTCAAAGAGTACACTTCACATCTGTATTCAACGTGTCACCACCTAGTAATGACCCTAGAACCTTCTTTCACTTTTAATAGAGAGCTAAAATCTCACTAAGCCACCCAAGTAGGCACTCTATTTGCCATCCTCCTACCTCAGCCTCCTAAAGAGCTAAGTGTACAGCTTGCACCATGAGCCCCGGCTGGTTTGGCGTTTTTTGAGCCCTTCAGAGCTTAAGGTCTGACTGTGGCATGGCTGTTTAAACTAAAATAGCTACACTCCACAGGAAGACCAACAGAATCAACTAACCTGGACCCTTGAGACTCTCAGAATCGGAACCACCAGCCAAAGAATGCACATGGGCTGGACCTAGGCCCCCGCACATATGTAGCAGATGTGTAGCTTGCCTGTATATAGGATATGTTCTACTAGATGGGCTGCCCTGTCTGGCCTCAGTGGGAGAGGAAGCACCTAGCCTTGCAGAGACTTGAAATGCCAGGGTGGGAGGGAAACAGAGGTGGGGGGGCACCTACTCAGAGGAGAAGGGGGATAGCGGAACGATTGTGGGATAGGGTGACCAGGAGGGGGGCAGTGAGCTGGATGTAAAGTAAATATGTTTAAAAATATTAAATTTAATTTAAAAAAGGACTCCAGATAGTCCATTCCCTGTCCTGAAGGATTTGTCCTCCAGTGTCTCACATATTCTGTGAGTGAACCTTTGTATCGTCCTCAGCAGATATGGTTTTTTTTGTAAGGAGCCTCCAACAGAGCCTATGAGCCAGTTATCAGTGCTGATTCACTATAATGAGTCAGCCTCAAGGGAATCAATACCTTTGTGAGAGTGGACAAAGGACATGGCTAACAGTACATGTGTTCCAGTATGACCAAATATGGTCACTTATATTTATGTATCGATACACAAGTCCATATAGAGTATGTCATAAAATTATATCCATAAACATGTATTACTTCATATACTTACACATTGGCTGATTGAAATCCAGATGATTTGTCCTATTTTTACTGAAATTTTCTCAGAAAAAAGTATCTATGCCCACAACTTGCACTGGAACCCGAACTAAACGTTCTTATAAACTGTATGAAAGTAGTAAGTATATATTTATAGTAGATAACCAATATTAATGCATATTAATCAAAGCTTAGTGGCAATTTAGACAATTCTTATCTTTTATAATATTCTCCAACCTGAAATAAGTGTTTTTAAATAATTAATTTTATTTTATTAATGCATATAACTCTTCTAATAAATTTAATTTAGCTGCCTATTTAAGATTTAATTTAAAGTGCCACTCTCTAATACATACAGCCTGACCATACAAAGGTTCTTAATGCCAGAGATGATTTACACTCTAAAATCCTCAGGGAAAAAATAGATAAAAAGCAAAATGGATCAGCACATCTTGAGTAGCTAAACCATTATTTACTGACTAGGTTAAGTACACGAGAGGGATATTGTCAAAACGCTCACCATTGCGATAAAATTAAATCACGTCAGCAGTTTTCACAGCCAACCAAAGAAATATGTAATATGTAGAGAACTGTACATCATTTTAAAGGAAAAAAAATCACCTGCTTAGCTCGACAGCCTACCTTTATCTGGTGATTAAATTCTAAGGATATAAGATTCTGAGCTTCCATAAAAATATAAAGTGTATCCATAGAGTGGATTTTATTAATCTCTTGATTTTGACCGTCTTGGTTTTATTCTTGGAATAAACCAGGAAGTCTATTTGCGCTTGCCTTCCAAGGCATAATTACTATGATTTAAAAGTTGCGGTAACTTATGAGCTGTAAAACTAGTAAATTATATCCAGCCTGTAAGTAGAACTAATTATAAAGCTGTTGCTTGATGAAGGTGTTTATACTAAAGAGTATTAAAGGGATTAGTCCAAAGCTTTACATCTTGCAGCACAGAATTAATATGCGGGATTTAAACACTCAAATTAATTCAGGTACAGCAAACAATTATATGAAATAGGAACACTCGACCCAGCTAATGACCACAGTAGCCCGCCAAGCTAATTTATAATCATGTACTTATTGACCCCTCTGCATGTTCTCAAAGGACTGTTCTCTGGCTAATGCCTGCCTGCAAGCCACTGTCTGAGTTGTGGGAGACAAACATGAAGCACACACCCCCTGCTTTTCTCATGCTACTACTGTTCTGTCAATGAAATACCTTATCTTGCAAGTAGATACCCAAGAATGATAATCATCATCGAGAAAAGGCCTTTATTAAGAACTTGCCGTGAACATTCCTACTTTCTTCAACAAACAGTCTTGTTATACTCTGACCTTGATCTTTTGGGAGCTTATCAGCTAATTGGAATAAATAAATTAGAAGCAGAAAGACTAGGTTAAATAATAGCCTGGCAAGTGTAAGGCTTCAGGTTCTTGTGTCTAAAAGTGATTCATGTCATTCTGCAGTCTACTGCCTAGCCTTTTCCCACAATTTTGTGATATAAGCTCAGTTCAGATGTCCAGCAATCCACTCATTCATGATATTCACTCACCAACCATTAAGTTTGTTTCTTGTCCAGTGTAGACCATTTGAAAAAGGAAATTGACAATGTGCTCTTGTTCCAATGAACCAATATACATGCAGTTAATAGGAAGAAAAAGTAAGCACATTCCTGGTGATCTTCAGAGTTGAAGACACACAGGCCTAATAGAGGCACAGAGAATTTGGTAAGTCATAGTAAGGTAACCCTCTAGGTAATGCGGATATGATACAGGAAGCATAGACCTATAGGCTATGCTCAGACGGTTCTGACTTGATTGTCTTACTGTGTCTGTAAATTGAGAAAATACCTTCAAGATATCTAAGGTCCATTGCCTAAGAAATGTTGATACAGATCTCCTTTCTTTCCTTTTTTCTTTCATTCTATTGTTCTTTCTTTTTTCTTTCTCTTCCTTTTTTCCCCTTTCTTCCTTTTTTTCCCCTTTGATTTCTTTCAAGATAGGGTTTCTCCATGTAGTCCAGGCTTCCTTGGAACTTGGTCTGTAGACCAGGCTGGCCTGAAATTCAGAGAAGCACCTGCCTTCTCTCCTTTGAATGATGAGTTTAAAGACATGAACTACCATGCCCTGCCCAAGATCTGACTATTTTCTGTTTGCTGTCCCTAGGTATCTCTCTCTCTCTCTCTCTCTCTCTCTCTCTCTCTCTCTCTCTCTCTCAATTTCTGTCTCTCCCCTCTCTCCCCTCCCCTCTCTCCACTACCCTCTTTCCCCTCTCCCCTCCTGTTTTATGTATCTCAGGATACATAAGAGTTGGCCTTGAACTCTTAGTATCCCGTCTCGGCCTTTTGAGTGCTAGGATTATAGGCCTGTCCTGACATGTCCAACTTTATTTCTTAAACTAAAGAATTTATTCATTCAGTACTTCCACTCATTTATAGTATCATTGGCAGTATAGACTTCTCTTTGGGGAGATAATACCACAGCAAGCATGAATGAAACAGTTCTCTCCTCCCAGTGGCCATGTTATAATAATTATATTATCTTTATCCAATTGAAAGCTTGTTTTTGTTGTTGTTTATTTGTTTGTTCTTTATTTTAGTGTTTTTATGAGCTGTGGAAAGTTCTATATGATGGAGCACCTTAATACAGCAACACAAGGGCATTGAGAATAAATTCCTCAGAAAAGGGATCTCTGTCCAGGTTCTAGACACCCAGCCTTCCTTGGATGTGGTCCTTCAGTTGCTATATGCTGGCTAGAATACTGGAAAATACCAGAGTGTTGCCAGACAACTGACTCCAGCTCCCCCAAGAGACAGTTCCAACCACTAGGGTCAAATGAAGGCAGATTAAAAATGACACAAAAGAGACTGATGTGTTGGACCCTTGGTTTACCAGAGACTCTCTAAGACATCTGGCTCTCTTCACTACTCATTCCCTGACACAGCCTCTGGAAATATTAAAATCTAAGGGAAACTCAATATGCCTACATCTAACTTATCTCCCCAATTAGGACTAAAACTACTGATATTGAATCCCAAAACTATAGTTTATATGTACGAACTCTCCAACAATTGATTGTTAACTGAGTAGATAAATTTGTGGGTAGGTTTTTTTTTTTTTTTTTTTTTTTTATCTCAGTCTGAGAGTTGTCGATTGCAGGCAACACTTTGGCAGTAACAGACTTCACGTAATCCCCTTCATTGTTTGAATACTGTTCTATGGGAACCATTTTTAAAATTATGCTATCTTCAGAGATGACCAGAATGGAGAGTCACTTGACATCTCATCTAGTGGGGAAAGCTCCTCTGAACCGGCCCTTTAGCAAAGCACATCAGTCATGCAGAAACTGGGCTGTATGATCCAACATCCAGTCCCTGTGCAGAAACACGGTTTCCAAGTGATATGGAAACAAGAATTTGAATGTTTGATATGCCGTAAGGTTTTCAAGAAGCAGGAGAAGAGAATCGTGGATCTGTACTGTCAGTAAATGTAGAACAGGAATCTCTCATGACCTGAAAACAGTATGCTTCTCCAAGGAGACACAGGGGTCCTAAAAGCTGGCAGAAGGTCTGAGGCATAGTCAGTTACTAAATAATTGCTTATTTGTAGTGGAAACAGTGATGATAATCACTTGGAGAAAAGCAGGTGCAACTTCAGACTCTTGACTGAGTGAAGGAAACGCTGCCATGAAGACTCAGGTCTTCGAGACGATCTGGAAGGGTATCCGGGGATTCAACAAGCAGTGCAGGGAAGTAAGTGGGACAAATGCTCGGGGCAGCAGGGAAACCTGGAGTCACAAGAGGTCCAATGTTTGCATATAAGGAGCTTTGAAGTACACATATTCACATGGGCCTTTATTGTCTATGTCACTCTAGGTCAACAAAGCAAGTAGGACATTCAGATGTCTCAAGCTGCTTCCTGCAGCATGGAGCAGCTATTCTGGAAGAAGAGAGAGAGTGTGTGTGTATGTGAACACTCAGCATCCAATACATACAAGACCCAGAGCACAGAAACCAGGAAAGGCTCTAAGAATGAGTCCTTAAAAGTGAGACACGTCAGTCCTAATTCAGAAGCTCTGTAAAAAAAGAAAAACAAAGGAAAGCAAAGATAGAAAAATTACATTACTGTACAGTAAAACTAGAAAAGAGTTTGCTCGCCTCAACTACATTTTGTAAGTCTTCATTCTACCCAGCTATCTATCAAGCTATAATCTGTCTATCTTTAACTCTCTCCAAAAATCAACAAAGTTGAAAGCATCATTTCCACTTTAAGATGAGCCCACCACCACCTCTTACTTAGATAAAACACATACCTTCTAAATGGTTGCTTTAAAAGGTCAAATTCAACTCTGTCTGTCTCTATAGTCCATTTCCTGAAACATTAAGCCATCCAAAACAGTTTTTTTTATAAACATTAATATTATCTAATATGATGTTATTCTGTTATTGTGTATTTGGTTAGCTAACATAAAATGGTTTTCTTTCTAAATGTATTTATTTGTGTTTAAAGACTATAAAGAAGGAAGCCACAAAGGGATCAAAACTGTAATTTAATTTACTATAATGTCTGCTGAATCCATAGTGTTTAAGATGTGTTCTAACTTGGAAATGCATAGCTGTTCCCCCAGGGACTCCCTCTCCCCCAAGAACTGTCAAACTAGCAACTGGATAAGATGCTCTTAGCACTTTCCCAAAACTGTGGACTCTGAACACTAGGCTTTCTATAGAACTAAAACAGAGCAATCCTTATGTCAAATATTTTTGGTAAAGCTGCCTATGACTTCTCACGGCTTTCAGCAGCCTCATTCAACTCTCCAGCTTTTGCAAGAGTGACTTACTAACAGTTTTTGAAATTTTTATGAAGCATTTATTAGTGTTCCATGAGATATTAGTGGCTCATGAAATTCCCTTTAAGAAGCACTCGAGTGCTGTATAGACATGGATCTGAGACGGTTACAAAAAAGAAATTATGATGACTATGGTGGTTTCAATAGGTTTGGCCGCCATAGATTCATGTGTTTTAATCCTTGTCCATAGGGAATGGCACTATTTAGAAGTGTGGTCTTATTGGAGGAGGTGTGGCTTTCTTGGAGGAAGTGTGTCACTGCGTAGGTGGCCTTTGAGGTCTCCTACGTTCAGGCTCCATTCAGTGCAGAAGAAAAGTCTCCTCCTGGGCTGCCTTTGGATCTAGATGTAGGACTCTCGGCTCCTCCAGCAGCTTCCTGTCATGAAGATAATGGACTAAACCTCTGAAACTGCAAGCCATCCTCAATTGAATGTTTGACTTTATAAGAGTTGCCTTGATCATGTGTCTCTTCACAGCAATGGGGAAACCCCAAACTAAGGCAGTAACTATATATAACAAATCCAGGATCTGGAAGGGGTAGAAAGAACAGAGATGAAGTAGCAACCTCTGCTCATTCTCCTGAAGACACTGGCCCAACAGAAGGACAGCAGCTGGGAAATGCAGTCCTACACCTAACTCCCCAGCCATCCTCT
>JADRCD010217095.1:32362-45770 GCA_019843815.1 Montemys delectorum
TTTAGAAGCTGCAAGTGAGACATGAGCTAAAACTGAGACACATAATCAAACCCAGGATGTTTCATTAAGATAAAATGATTCTTCTGTCATCTCTTCTGCATGGTGAGCTGACAAGAGCTGATTCAGGATTCATTTCTACTTAAAGGGCAGGGCACGTTCACTTCAGGACAAGTATACATATACGCGCGCGCGCGCGCGCGCGCACACACACACACACACACACACACACACACACACAGAGAGAGAGAGGGGGGGTGGAGTTGCCACGGATGGGGCAGCACGACATGGGCCTGGAAAAGGCACTGATAAGGACTTACAGGTGTACGGTCTTCCCATCCCAGAGGTCTGAGAGAAGGACAAGCTCACAGCAGGAGTTCATCAAAGTCTATGTCTGCTGGGTATCTCATGCAAAATTGAGTAGCTCTCATATTTTGTGTGTACTAGTAGCTGCTCTTTTCCCCTGAGATTGGCCAATTTACTTCTATTTGAGAAGATTTTTTGAGATCTGTACTGACAGCTGATGCAGCCGGAGAGGGACCTGTAAACAGCACACATCTGCAGACGGGGGATATTCAGTTGCCAACGATGATTTCCGGACTCCAGCTCCATGTGTTCCTGCAATTAGGCTACGTTCTGGGGGAAGACTCAGAGTTGTTACAAGTTTGACCAGCGTGGCTTTATCTTCCAGGTCACACAGGGAATTTTTGAAGGGCATGTGCTGAAGGGCCCATCTGGGAGTCAATCTGCTTCATAAACAAGTTGTCAGGGGGTGTCTCTGAAGTCACACAATAGACTCAAAGAACCAAAGCTTCTTACACTTAATCCTGATTATCTTGGGTGACTCGTGGCTTCCTGCACATGTTTTTGTAAGGTATCACACCCAGACTGGCCTCTCATTCTTGCCATCTGCTTCTCTGAGCATGTGGTGCTGATCTTTCTTCTCCAGATGAAAACTGATGCCCACGTTCTTCAGTATCACGTTACACTGCCCTGCTTCTGTGTTTATCAAGCTTGGTTCTAAGACTCAGGAACAATCTGAACGATGTCCTTTTCAGAAAATTACTTCCTGGAGGGGGTTTTTGACAATAGCAGAGTTCTTCTGAGGATCGATAAAGATTGCTGAGCAAATGTTTCTGTGCTTTGAGTTGAGCATCAGTTATCCTATTTAGCTATTATGTCCAATTCTACCAAGGCTATACTGATTATCTGTCCAAAAGAAAACTGTGTCCTTGATTCATCATATGAGGGAGGATTTGTTTATTATACCAGGTGTCCTATGCTTTACCAACACAGAAGCTTTCCATCAAATCATTCCACCCTTCAAAAATCACTGTTTTGTCACTGGGATAAGTACAGAGATCATTAACATGTTCTATACTAAATGCAGAATAAATCCACCTCAAGAAGAAATTGAACAACAATATTTAGTTTTGGTCAAACTTGGATCTAAACCATGGGAATTTTTATATTTCATTCTGTTAATAATTTTAGCTGGTAAATTGGGATATGAGCTATTTTAGTGATGTTTTAAAATCATTATTTTATGCTATTTCTTCGAAAAGAAGCTAATGACTATTAAAAATCGAAAGGTCTTTGCCTTTTTTTTTTCCTGAAACAAATTTTATAGAGTTCAAAGGCAGTAACAGTTATATCACTGCTAAAGTCAAAGGCAAAAATGTGAGACATTCCAAATTAAGAAAGTGTCAATGTGAACAGCGGTACACAATAGACCCAGAAATATAAGTCAGTCTTGAAGTGTGTGATCTCAGATAGCCAATTTACAGAAAATGGGGGAAACCCAAAGGAAAGGAATTCCAGCCTCTTCAGATATCTTCTCTTTCAATAGATATTTTTTTTAATCTCAATTAATTTCCCCATCTGTCCTGGGAATTAGGGAAATCTTTATTGTTATAGTGTTAAACAGCTGTTAGGTCCCACATTTTTATCTATAATTCTAGTTAAGATTTCCTAAAACACACTGAGTTATAGTATATTAACATTTTTTTGAGATTTAATATAATTACAACATCCCCCATTCCTTCCTTTTCTTTCCTTCAAACCCACCTATTCACCCCTCCACATTCTCCTTCGAATTTGTGACTTTTTTTTTTTTTTGCTAATTGCTATGGTTTATATATATATATATATATATATATATATATATATATATGTATGTATACATATAGGTTCCTAAATAAAACCTATTCAGTCCATACAATATCACTTGTATATGTATTTTAAGGGATTACCATTTGGTACTGGACAACCAATCAGTGTGGTCTTCCTTAGAGAGGCCCACCTTTCTTGCTCTCAGCTTTCCTCAGTTGTCTGTAGCTCGTTGTGTTGTGTCAAGGCTTCACAGGCTTTTCCTCATATAGTTTAACACACCCATTGGTGTTGTCCTTGTTCAGCTCACATTTGGACAGTCATATTGGTAAGACTTCATAGATGTAGCTTTTGATATTACTAGAAGACACAATGTGACAGCAAACTCTCTGATCTTGTGGCTCATACAATCTTCTACAATGTTACCTGAGCCTTAGGAATGGGGGTGGTTTAAAGATATAACCACTGGGCCTGGGACCCACATCTCTGCATTTTGATTGATTGTAATTTTCTACAATGGTTTCTATGTGTAGCAAAATGAAGTTTTCTTGGTGAGAGGTGAAGAATACACTTATTCATGGTTATAGGACAAAAGGCAAAGAAAGTTGGTAGGAATTATGTTGGTTTAGTAAATTAGAGGTTTTAGAAATTACTACAATTAGTACATTATAGATTCTACTCTAATAATCATGTCTTTGCTGAGTATGTAGCTAGGTTTCCAGTATTGGGCATGATATCCCTCTCTTTGAGCAATCTTAAGTCCAATTAGAAAGCTGTCAGCTACCACCAAGGTGTGTGTGCCACTATTGCACCTATAAGGGTATTGTCTTGTACAATATCCCAACTAGGATATTCATATATATCAAAACCACAAAATACATACATCATTAAGATCCATTATGTTACAATTCTACAGCCATACATAATTCCTTGTCATGTCGACTTCTTCTTTCATCCTTGTTACCCACCAATCTATTCTTCAGTTAATCAACTTCTTATTTGAAGAACATTATACAGGTGAAAAATAAAGTGTATAAGTTCTTATGTTTGCTTCTCTCATTCAACATGAAGCCCTCAAAAGCTGTATATACATATGTGTGCATATGAATTCAATTATCTGTAATATATATTTCAAATTAACATAAAATCTTTAAGATATCTTCATAAATCTCTAATACTGTGATGTAATGCCACATCCATTTTAAGAACAAAAAGCAAAAAAAAAATTTGTATATTAACATAGAAAATAAAGATATGATACAGTTTAGTCAGTAGAGAGTTGACTTCCAAACTGAAGACCTGAATTCAATCTCCAGGACACACATGAAAAAGTAGAGTATGGTGGTGTATGCTTTTAATCCCAGCCTTAGAAGGTAGAGGCAGGTGACAGGTGGATTTCAGGGACAAGGCAAGCCTACCCAGCCTTCTTAGCAAGTTCCAAGAAACTAAGATATTCTGTTTCAAAGAAACAAAACAAAAGAAAGGTGGAAGACACTCGACAAATGACACCCAAAGTTGTACTCAGGTCTTAACATTTACAAAAACTCGATGTGCACATGAACACAGAAGACAAATGTAAGCATTATGAACTAGAGAAATATATAAAATGAGACATTAAAAATTCAAAATATGAGAAAGCACAAATTTTTAATATCCCTTCTCTCTCATTTTGGTTTTTTTATCTTTATCAATAGTCTACTTCATTATCACTTGAAAATAGTTTATAACCAAAATAATGTTTGGCAAGTTTCATGTTAATGACAAAGCAAAAACTCTAAAATAAAATAAGGAATAAGCTGAAATACATTACTAGAGAAAAGTCATCTAATCACAAATAAAGATTATAAAGGAAATAAAAAAGAAAGAAAAGCATAAACTATAATAAAAACAGTGAGTATTGACCTTACCCATCAATAATTACCTTAAATGTAGGTAGATTAAACTCTACAATTAAAAATATAGTGCCTGAAATTGATATATGCTTCTTACAATACACTTACTACACCTATAAGAACATACAAAGTAAAAGAAAGGAATGAGATATCTATGCGATTTAATCTCAAACCAATTATATATATGACTTTATCATATAGATGTATATAAAATGATACATTATAAACATACAAAGCAAGCATTAATAGACCTGAAGAAAAATGTCTCTTAATACCATAATATTATGGAGCTTAAGTAACACAATCTTAGTAATAGACAATATCATCTAGATGGAATACTGACAAAGAAAGAACAGATTGAAAGTGTACCTTACACCATTTTGACTTAAAAAAAAAATCTAAAAAAGAAAAAAAATTCTCTTCAACATAAAAAGAATGCACAACATTCTATAGGGCCAAAATTACTTTTCTAGCAAAGCCAGGCATGGATACAACTGAAAAACATAACAAGAGGGTCATAACCTCGATAAACATAAACATAAGAATTCCTCAACAGAAGAGCTTGACAAACAAAATCCAACAGCATCTTACAATATTATTTACCATAATCAAGCGGTGTCCAGCCCAGGGATTAGAGGATGTTTTAACACATGTAATATAAATTAATAAACTTGTCATATGATATAAAATGAATAAAAGAGGATTATATAATCTTGTCGATAGATGAGAAAACACAGTTGATAAAATTTAACATTATTTTGTGACTAAAATCTGTAAGCTAACAAAGTATATAAGAAATGTAAGTCAATATAATAATAGCCAAATAGAATAGATCAATAATTAGGAAATACTGACACTTCTTCAAGACCTGTAACTAAACAAGGATGTCTATTTGTGTTGGGTATCTTTGTCATAGACGAGAAGAGGGAACCTCAATTGAGGAATCACCTCCATTAGATTGGCCTGTGGGCATCTCTGTGGAGTATATTCTTGATTAGCGATTAATGAGGGAGGGCCCAATCTATTGAGGGTACCCAAGGACAAGTGGTCCTGGATGGCATAAGAGAGTGGGCTAAGTAAACGGGGAAAGCAATCCAGTAGGCAATGTTTTCTCTGTGGTCTTTGCTTTCAGCTCCAGCCTCAGACTCCTGCCTCAGCTTCCCTCCATGATGGACTACAACTCATAATTCAAGTTATCTCTTTCTCTTTTCTCTCCCTAAGTTGCTTTTTGTCAGTGTTTTCTCACAGCAACAGAAAGCACACTAGAACAGCATTCTTTCACGTTCATTCAGCACAGTACTAGAAGCTGGGGAAGCAGTTAGGCAAGAGAGAGAGAGAGAGAAGAGAGAGAAAGAGAGAGAGAGAGAGAGAGAGAGAGAGAGAGAGAGAGAGAGAGACTAGAAAAGAGCAAAATTGATAGTGTTTACTGATGCCATGAACTAGTGAAGAGAAAGCTCTGCAGATGGAGCCAAAGAAACTACGTAGAATAATTGAATGATTTTTGACTAAGTTCCAGGGTACAAAATCAATATGTGGAAATCAGGAGTGTCATAGTACACCAATAGCAAGTTATCACGAAAATAATGCCATTTATGATAATCACATAATAAAAGCATATCTGAGGCTAAAAATGTATCAAAAGGGTGAGACATCTCTAAAGGAAAACAAAAAATCATTGATGAAAGAGATTGAATAGGACCCAGAAAAAATGGAAAGATATCTAATGTTCATAGATTAGGATAAATAATATTCTTAAAATAGCTGTGAAATATGAGGTGATCTATACAGTCAATGTCCTTCCTACAAAAAAGAAAAGAGCAGTCCTAAAGTTCATACTAGAACTACCGGAGAGACAGGGAGCAGAGAAGGGGAAGGAAGAAGAAGGGAGGGGGAGGGAGGGGTGGAAGGGGAGGGGGGGGGAAGCAAGGGGGAGGGAAGGTGATAGAAACTGAGACGCAGAAACATTCAGGTAGCTAAGGCAATTCTGAGAGGGAAAAGGGTAAGAAAACAGGAGGCATTATAGGATAGTGAGAATTTTGTAATTTTGGTTTATTTGGAAAACACAGAAATGTTAGGGGTAAATGTTTCTGTTTTGATCCCAGGAGTAGGAACATGGGTCTACTTCTCAGCAGCTGATTATGATTTGCCTTGTGCTCTAGCAGGGGTGTGGTTTTGCCAACTGCAGATAATTTCCATGAGGGTGTCATATTTGGAATTCTGTGGACTTTTCAGAAAGTATATGAATGCTAGAGCCCTGATAGACATGTGGCTGGTTGGTGGTTGGATGCTGTTGATTGTAGTCAGTTGCCATTTGTATCAGTCTTTGCAGTATGTCAAGTAGTCCTGCTCAAAGAGACCAAAAGAAAAGAGATATCCTGATAGCAAAGATCACACTCGCCCCAGGGAACTCGACACCCCTAGTCAGCAGAAAGAGTCTAATGATATCATATGCTGACTTTTTAATGTATATTTTTTGTTTTTTATAATTGATTTGTTTTTATTTGTAGGTGTATTGATGTTTTGCCTGTATATGTCTGTTTGATGGTGTCAGATCCCCTGGAACTGGAGTTTAGATAGTTTTAAGCTGCCACATGGGTGCTGGGAATTAAACCTGGTTTCTCTGGGAGAACATCCAGGGATCTTAACTACAGAGTCATCTCCCCAACCCCAGCCCCACCCCCCCGACCTTTCTATCCTTCTTTCCCTACAACCTAGTGTTAGGGGGTTGAAAGCATGAAAGAAGAAGAATAGAGAAGGGTGGGAAAAAAAAGAACCACAAAATAGACAAAAGTCAGGCCACATTATACTATGTAACTTTATAAATTGTTTTGTACTTACGGGCTTTTATAGTACTATATTTTGTTTCCCTTTTCTTGGATGTTCATGCCATCCCCCACCCCTTGTCTCTTACTAGCTACCTAACTTCTAAGACTCATATAAGCCAAACACACACATCTAAAACTTAAAAGCTAATATCTACTTATAAGAGAAAACATGCAATATTTGTCGTTTGAGGTCTGAATTATGTTTCTAGCTTTATTCATTTACCTGAAAAATTTATAACTTCATTTTTCTTAATAGCTAAATAATAATTCCATTACATAAAAGTACCACATTTTTATTATCCCTTTATTAATTGATGAACATCTTGGCTATTTCCTATTCCTGGCAATTCTGAATAGAGCAGCAATAAACATGGATACGTGGCAGGGTGTAGAGTCATTTGGGTAAAATGTCACAAGTGGCATGACCAGATCTTGTGGTAAATTGATCTTAAGCTTTTTGAGGAATGTCTACACCGATTTCCTCAGTAGCTGTATGAGTTTGTACTCTCACCAGAAATGCAAAGTCGTGTACCTTCCCCACAGCTTCTTAAGCACCTGTTGCCATGTGTTTTATTGATTTTGGCCATTCTGACTTGGGTAAGATAACATTTCAAAGCCGAATTAATTTCCATTTCCCTGATAGGTAAAGATGTTGAACATTTTTAAGTGTTTCTCAGCCATTTATGTTTTATCTTTGGAGAACTCTCTAGAGCTCTCTGTTTATTTCTATATCCCATTTTTGTGTTGTTTCCTGATGTTTACTTTTTCTTTTTATTGAAAATAGATCCTTTCCTCCATGGTATATCCTGATTTCAACTTCCCCTATCTCCAGTCCTCCAAATTGCTCCCTACTTCCCTTCCCATCCATATCCTCTCTTTTCCCAGCTTTCATTAGAAAATGACAGATTTCTAAGAGATAACAACCAAACATAATGAATGAAACCTAGTAAGGTAAAACAAAAACACATTACATTGAAGCTGGACAAGGGAAACCAACAGAAGGAAAAGAGACCAAGAAGGAGAATATTTGTTTTCCTTAGACATTATTTGGTGATTCCTGTGGACTTCTTTGGCCAACAATGGTTAGCATTTGGGTTTTTTTGGTTTTTTGTTTTGTTAGTTCTCTGAATGTTCTAGATTCTAACTCTATGTCAGATGTATAATTGGTAAAGACTTTTCTACATTTAGCAGGCTGCTGCTTCACTTGAAAGATGCTGTCCATACAGAAGCTCTTGTCAGCGTCTTGAGTTCTCCAGAACTTTTAATCAGAGAGGGATGGATTTTGTCAAAATATTTTCCTGTGTTAAATGAGATGATTGTGCATCTTTTGTCTTTCAGTCTATTCATGTGGTAGCTTATATTTATCCATTTACATATGATTGTGCCACCTCTGTATCTCTGGGATAAAGCCAACATGATCATGGTGGATAATCTTTTTGATATGATCTTGGATTCAGTTCGTAATATTTTATTGAGAAATTTTGCATTTATGTTCGTAAGGGATATTGGTATAAATTTTTCTTAAGTTTTTGATGGATATTATAGTTGTAGTATCAGGGTAAATGTTGTCTCATGCAAAGAATTAGTAAATGTTCCTTCAGTTGATGTACTACAAAATACTTTGAGGAGTATTAGCATTAACTCTTCTTTGAACATCTGCATGCTATACATATGACAAGGAGTTAACAACAAGAATATAAGAAACATTTAAAACTCAGGAGCAGGGAAAGAATAAATCCAGTTTTAGAAACAGGCAATGAATCTAGACATTTGTCCAATGACAAGCTACAAATACCTAACAGGCACTTGAAAATAATTCAATATCTCTTATTATCAGATAAAACCATAATAAGTAACATGGAGGTGTAGATCAGCATTATATCAGTTTCCTTTCCTGTTGAAAACAGCCTGACAAGGAGATGGAGAGACGGCTCAATGGTTCGGAGTGCTGGCTGCTCTTCCAAAGGTCCTGAGTTCAGTTCCCATCAACCACATGGTAGCTCACAACCAGGTATAATAAGATCTGACACTCTCTTCTGTCATACAGGTTTCATGTAAATAGAGCACTCATATAAGTAAACAAACAAACAAACAAACAAATAAATAAATCTTTTTAAAAAGCTTGACAAAAGCAACTTAACAGATGCAGGTTTTTATTCTGGCTTCCACTTAGAAAGGTACAGTCCATCAGTAGGGGGAAGTCATGGTAGCTTAAGACATCTTGTCTCATTGTATCGACAGTCAGGAAGCAGAGAAGATTAATGCTAAGTACTCATATTTAGCTCTCCTTTTCCTGAAGCCTGGGACCCCAGCTCATGGGATGCTATTGCACAAGCTCACAGAATGGTGGGGTCTATCTTTTTCAATTAACCTAATAACATTCTTCAGAGGCATACTCAGAGTTTAATCTAGGAGAGAAAAACAGAGACAGAAACAAAGACAAAGCAAAGAGTATGAGTGTGTGTGTGTGTGTGTGTGTGTGTGTGTGTAGCTATATATGTATGTACACACACACATACACACACAAAAGAATTTTAATGTTGTCTCCATACAGAAATACTAAATGTTAGATGCAATGAGTCTACCCTGATTTGAATGACACAATATATGCATATTTCTACCAAACACTTTTATGTTTCACTTAAAAAAAGAAAACCAAGTTCTGTCATAAATATATACCACAACACCAAATTGCACATGCCTAATCAATTTAATATGTGTCAAAAAAGCACATAAATAACTGATGCTCTGAACTTAGTTAAGTGAACAGCAAATCAGTGTTATCTACAAAAGTATTTCAGAAATGGCTCATCTTTAGCTGTTGTCACTCTGTGGCATATGGTAACTGCATATGGTTTGAAGATAGGCTTAGCAACAGTGCACATAGCATTAACTACGTTATGTACTAGAACAATCCATAAGAAACTGCTCAGAAATCTCTACTAAATCTCTACTATCCATTTTTTCCATTAGTAACATCAGGGGAAGGCCTTGAGCGGGAAGAGAAGCAGAAAGCTATTTGGCTAAATATCTATTAACGTCATACTTTGCTTGAAACAATGTTTCATATTCTTCAATGGGGCCATCTTTCTTATTTCTTCAGTTGCAATATAATGCTAGAAAAGACAAACCACCATGGATCCACTTTCTATTAGGTTAGAGTTAGGGCTAGGGTTACGATTAGGATTTGGGTTACAGTTAGGATTAGGGTTAGGGTTTGACACAATATATACATATATTAAAACAGTAGATTCCTACCAAACAAAAACACATTGTTATGTTTCAGTTGGAACTATTGTAGACATATGCTAGAACACCAAATTGCACATACCTAATCCACTTAATCTGTGTCAAAGGGTGTGGCTTTTAGGTTCTTAGGTTAGTCAGAGTTTCATAACACATCAGAGACAATAATAATGGTGGTGGTATATTTTACTTTGACTTATCTATCATTTTCAGTTACTGTATCTGTTGTCTTTGGATCAATCTAGTTTCTAAAAGTGTCATGGTCACACTATATTGAGATTATCTGACAATCTACTCTGGCATTCAGACTGACGTTCTTTGGATGCACAGTCTTAGATAGGGTTTTACTGCTGTGAACGGAGACACCGTGACCAATGCAAGTCTTATAAAGGACAACCTTTAATTGGGGCTGGCTAACTGGTTTAGAGGTTCAGTCCATTATCATCAAGGTGGGAGCATGGCAGCATCCTGGCAGGCGTGGTGCAGGCAGAGCTGAGAGTTCTACATCTTCATCTGAAAGCTGTTAGTGGAAGACTGACTTCCAGGCAGCTAGGGTGAGGGTCTTAAGCCCATGCCCACAGTGACACACCTACTCCAACAAGGTCACTCCCCAGGCCACACATATGCAATCCGTCATAGGTACATACCATCTTATTAATTTGTTCCTCTCTGGAGACCACTGCGGAACAGCACAACGAAACCATAAGTACTCAACAAATATTTGCATGTTTAGCTTCCTAACAAATGGGCACACTGTTTTGTAGAGTATCCTCTCTATTTTCCACTCCCACGACTAATGTGAGTCACCTAGTTACCCTGTATGCTCAGCGGGGTCTGGTATTGCTGCTATTTTTCATTTTAATTATTTTTGTGACTGCATAGTGATATTTCTCTGTGGTTTTAATTTTCTTGTCCCTCATGACTAATGATGTTAAACATCTTTTCGTGGACTTATTTGTCATTCATGTCATCTCATGGGCTTGTTTGTATATCCTCTTTGTTGACATACTCTCTCATGTCTTTTGCTAATTTCATCATTTGTTTTACCATTGAGTGATTTGAATATTCTTTATATATCCTAGATAATATTCCTTTGAGTGATTTGCAAATAGCTTCTCCTAGTCTATTTTTAGGTTTTTTTAAATAGACCTTTCAAAGAGAAAACCATTAAAGTTGAAGAAGTTTGACTTATCAATTTTTCTTTTACAAATCATCCCTTGTTTTCAAGACTAAGAATATTTTATCTAGCTCTATATCCTAAGTGTTTTCCTGCTGTCTACTGAAATGTTTTGTAATTTGACATTGATGTAAAGTTACATTAGGCCAATGCTTCTTATCTCTCTTTGTTATATGACCATCATTCCCCACCCAGCAGCACGTGTTGAGCATCTCTTTCCTCTATAAAACTGTGTTTGTATTTTACACTGTGAGCCAGTCACAAACCAACTGAGCCGGGGACTCAGAGGTTCAGAGTGTGTACTCTCCTTGCAAAAGCTCTGAGTTTGGCTACCAGAACCCACATCAGATGGCTCACAACATCCGAAATATCCAGTTCAATGCAATCTGATGTTTCCAACCTCCATTTGAGTGTACCTACCTATGTTTGCATGTGCACACACTTGCACGTACACAGAGAGAGGGGATGGAGGAAGGGAAGGTGTGGGAGACAGAAAGAGAGGGAGAGAGAGAGAAAGAGAGAGAGAGAGGGAGAGAGAGAGAGATGTACCCATGCCCGTGCACAAGCATATACACACAGATGCTCATAATGGCTGGACAACGATAAAGGAAATCTATTATTTGGACAACACTCATGACCAAATGATGTGGGCAGACAAATGCCTAGATCAATGAAGTAGGATAGAAAACACAAAAATAGATCCATAAAAATATGCCTAAATAGTCCTTTTTAAAGTAAGAGAGAGAGACAGAGAGGGGGGGAACATTACTTTACATGATGCTGGGTAGAACATGCTAGGCAACCACCTTCACTGCTAATCTGCACCCTCAACCCCCCTGCCTATTTTAAGTGTATAGGGTTTTTTGGTAGTGGTGATGGTGGTGGGTTTTTGTTTTAGTTGTTGTTGTTGTTGCTGCTGCTGCTGCTGTCGTCATTGTTGTTGTTGTTGTTTAGCCTGAAGAAACACAGTAGTCTTTTCTATGGTTACTAAGAGTCCTTCTGGAGTTGTAGCACAAGTGTGTCAGTCTGGAGAGAGCAGACATGCTACCTTGTTTAGTCTTCCAAGCCAGGAATAGTCTATCTGTTTGTTTAGGTCTTTGGTTTATCTCATCCCAGGTCTGTAGTTTTCAGGATGCAAGTTCCATTCATGTTTTATTAGACTTTCCCTAATTCCTCTTTTGGTGTGATAGTTAATTATGTTGCACTTTAAAGTATGACTTCTAAAATTTTTGAAGAACTATCCATGTTTCTGTGAACACTCAACTTGTTCTGATTTCCTATTCCATGGTCCTGTCAGCATTCACTGTCACCAGGAAAATTCTGACTTTGCCTGGGTTTAACATCTACTTCCTAAAGTCCGAAATCATCACTAAGGTAAGAAGTTTAGTGTGGAGTGCCCACTAAGTGGAAAGTCAAAAGCTGTTCAGAGTCACATAAGTGTTGAAGCATCAGAAGGTTCAAGGACTATCCACTGAGAGCTGACAAAGATTAGAAGAGGCAGAAAAAGGAGGAGGGGCAGACACTGGGAATAGTGAAAGTAAAGCAAGATAGCAGAGTGACAGGGACCCTGCTTGGTAGAACTAATAGTCTCCTGAAAGGTCCTGTCTCTAAATACAGTTCCTTTCTCAGGAAGTGGCCCTTAGATGTTTGAGAAATGAATTGAACACTGACTAAAACTACACACACACACACACACACACACACACACACACACACACACACAAATAATTTCATAACATATTTCCTGTGCTTTCTTCTGTAATGTATCCCCTAAGTATGCAGCTTTTTGCATTTCATGTTTTAGAGTAAGGTCTTTGACCCGCTTTGAATCGATCCTCATACATAATAAGATAATGGATCAAGTTACACTTATTACATGTGGATATCCAGTATTTTGCCAGTACCATGTGGTTGACAAGGTATCATTTTTTTCCATATATGTTTTTGGCAACTTTGTCAGAAATTAGGTTAACATCGGTGTGTATATTTGTTTTGAATGATCTCATCTGCTCCACTGGAGGACATGTCTGTCTCTGTGCCAGTACCAATGTATCTGTCAGTATATAGTACAGAGATATCTCAAGGGTTCTTTATACTAATGAATGGCTTGGTGATTCTCTCTCTCTCTCTCTCTCTCTCTCTCTCTCTCTCTCTCTCTCTCT
>JADRCD010217095.1:45780-83053 GCA_019843815.1 Montemys delectorum
TCTCTCTCTCTCTCTCTCTCTCTCTCTCTCTCTCTCTCTCTCTCTCTCTCACACACACACACACACACACACTGTGTGCATGCATGTGAATGTGTTAGAAGGAG
Source organism: Montemys delectorum (assembly GCA_019843815.1). NCBI lineage: Eukaryota > Metazoa > Chordata > Mammalia > Rodentia > Muridae > Montemys > Montemys delectorum. The sequence goes on from JADRCD010217095.1 coordinate 45,885, forward strand.
GATGCAATAAAACACATGTCATATGGATTTAAAAAGGAAGCTATAGGAGGACACTGAAGGGTGAAAGAGTGGATCAGGAGAATGAAAGAGAACACAAGAAGAGAATCAATAAAAACAAATTTGGCTTGGACATGCCACAAGCAAACTTTATGTTGTGTATGACAATGAAAGTCTTTTTTTCTTTTTCTTCATTAATTATTTTATTTACATTCCAAATGTTGTCCCCTCTTCCTGGACCCCCTTCCACAAGTTCTTCACCCCATCACCCATCCCTTTTGCTTCTGAGAGGGTGCTCCCCCACTCACTCACCGACTCCCACCTAACCCTGCTAACATCCCCCTTCACTAAGGCATCAAGTTTCTACATCCTTTCCCACTGAGGCCAGAAAAGGCAGTCCTTTGCTACATATGTAGTGGGGGGCCACAGCCCAGCCCATAAATGCTCTTTGGTTGGTGGCTTAGCCTCTGGGAGCACTAAAGGGTCTGGGTGAGTTGACAATGCTGTTCTTCCTACGGGTTTGTAGTCCCCTCTTCTCCTTCAGTCCTTCCCCTAACTAATGATAATATATCACTTTGATTTATTTTCATGCAGTCTTTGTGTTAATCCATGATCTTTTCTCTTTACTATCAGATCAGATTCACTTTTGAATTAGACCTAAGATTGAGAAAACATAAGAAGCCCATGTTCTGTGTGATAAAGATCTATCCAAACTATAATGAGATATTTATACTCCTATTGTGGATAGTAGTGTTGTCACACCTGTAAGAGTCCAAAGTTCTCAAAACAATTGCACAGCCAACATGAGACCTCCTATGCTCGCTTCCCTCAGGCCCCAGATTTCCCAGTTATTAACATCATGAATAGGAACAGTACCTTCACCACTGATAGGTCAGCATGAGAATATCATTTACTAGCTTCCACAGCTTATATTACAATTTTCTTCTTGTGTTGTACACTGTCTATGGGTTTTTCTAACCAAATAATGACATTAATCCACTATTAGAGTATTATGCAGAATAGATTTTAAAAGAAAGTATTTAAGAGGCACTTATGAAAAGTATTTTGTTCTACTTTAACCCTCGTGGTTTATAGGGTGATTCCTGCATTGGTTTTAGGAATCTAAGGTAAAGAATTATATAGTCCATACTTACCATATTTTTATATGTGGTTGCCATAGTAATACATGTAAACAATTTTTTCATATGAAATATTTAACAATCATTGTTGCAATCAATGTTCTGTTGCTGTGAAGAGACATCAAGGCCATGTCATCTCTTATAAATAAAAGCATTGAACTGAGGCTGGCTTACAGTTTTAGAGGTTTAGTTCACTGTCATCATACAGGGAGTGCGGCGGCATGCAGGCAGGCATGATGCTCGAAGAGTAGCTGAAAGTTCTCCATCCAGATCTGCAGGCAGTAGGAAGAGAGATACTCTGGTCTTGGAATGGGCTCTTTAAAATCTCAAAGCCCATTCCTCGTGACACACTACCTCCAACAAGGCCAAACCTCCTAATCCTTTCAAATAGTGCCACTCCCTGGTGACCAATTATTCAAATCTATGAGCCTATGGAAGACCAGTCTCATTCAGACCACTACAATAATTTGAAGTGTTCTCTCATGATGAAGGGGACTCTGAACTCTCTGAACACATTAACAGTTCACATTGTTGTTCTTCCTATGGGGCTGCAAACCCCTTCAGCTCCTTTGGTCCTTTCTCTAACTCCTCCACTTAGAAGGGGGAAGGGAGATAATTACAGGAGGCAGAGGGAAAGGAGGAACTTAGGTGGGAGAGGGGAAGGGAAAGGGGGAACAGGACGAGGTATGCCAGGGCAGGAGCCCAGAGGGCCAAGAGAATAAATGGAGATAAGCAGCCTCAGGGGATGGGATCTGGAGGTACCTTCTAGAAAGTACCAGAGACCCAGGAGATGAGACACATTAAAGACTCAATGGGGATGTTCTAAGCCAAAATGCTCAACATTGGGAACTCAAAGAGTCCATCTCCAGTAGATAGACAGGGCTTCAAGTGAGGGGACAGGATTACTAACCCCAAGTCAAAATTTCTGACCCAGAATTGATCCTGTCTAAAAGAACTACAAGAACAAAAATGAAGAAGAGACTGAAGGAAAGGAGGCCCAACTTGGGATCCATCTCATAGAAGGGCACCAAGGACTGACACTAATACTATGCTTACAGGCAGAAGCCTAGCATTGTTGTCCTCTGAGAGGCCCTGCCATCAGCTGACTGAGACACAAGCAGATACATACGCCCAAACATTTAACTGAAGTTGGGGACTCCTATGGTTGCATTAGAGGAAGGATTGAAGAAGCTTAAGGGGAGCTTCCTAGGAAGACCAGCAGTCTTAACTAGCCCAGACCCCAGGGAGCTCCCAGAGACTGAGCCACCAACCAGGAACACTCACTGCCTGGTCCAAGGCCCCTGGCACAAATATAGCAGAGGTCTGTCTAGTCAGGCCTTAGTGGGAGAAGATGTGCTTAATCCTGAAGAGACTTGAGTCCCCAGGGAAGGGGGACACTGGGTTCGGGGTGAGCACCCTCTTATGGGCAAGGGGGACAAGGAATGGGATGAGAAACTGTGGGAGAGGGGACTTGGGATGGCAACGACCAGAATGTAAATAAATAAAAAGAAAACAAGAAAGAGAGAGAGGGAGGGCGAGAGGGAGGCAGGGAGGGAGGGAGGGAGGGAGGGAGGCAGGCAAGCAGGAAGGAAGGAAGGAAGGAAGGAAGGAAGGAAGGAAGGAAGGAAGGAAGAAAACATAAAAACAAAATTAAATGTACAACCAAATTTCAAAGAAAGGAAAATATTTGCCAAGACTGAAGTGAAAACTCAAAGTTCATGTGAAGTTTGGAAATTAAATGTAAATTACTGCAGGGTGCTGTCACCAAGACAGGAAAGAGAGACTGACATTTAGATGTTCACTGCAGAAAGGGAGATTAAACTCATGCATAACAGGCTGTTATGAGCAGAGCTTTCTGCAGGAACCTAGTGCCACCCACCACAAAAGCCAAAACTACAAATATTTACTCAACAGTTATTACCCTAAATGGCTCATAAGTAATTATAATCACAAACCTATAATGTATGCAAATGAGAGCTCCATATACAAGCTGCTAGAGAAGCCCCGAAGCTAAAGTGAGAGAGATTAGTACGCAAATAGGTCTCACGTCTTAAAAAAAAATGTATATATGCCCAGGACAAAAGCAACTCTACTTTTGACACTTCCATAGCTCGTTGTACAGGGAACTTAAAAACAGAAAACACCTTTCACTACAAAATATCCCCTCCATATGACAAAAAATACAAGGAAGTAATATCATCCTCTGAGAAGGAAAAGAAAATCATGAAATTATGTTTAGGAACAATTCAAAAGTAAGCTCTTGTTTCCAGAACCTGGACCAGGAGGACAAGGAAGGTATAGATCTTAAGGCGGCATGCAGTTAAGAGCGAGATATGCTTAATTATGCACGCATGCTAACAAGAACAAAAAGTCATGAGGAATGTAAAAATTTATTTGTAAAGTAGGGGCGTCGGTGTTCAAATATCTCGGAGAAAATATTTTGTGCATAAGTAGAGAAGTTAGCTTTAAAAAGCAAGAGAATCTTTGCAAAGAAATGAAATAAAGTGTTCACCAATAAAGATGAGTTGACAGGAATAGAAAGAGAAATGGAGATCTCCAGAGTCATAGCATGGTCCCCCCTCATCCATCCCCAACTGCTGACATAGGCTCTATTTGCTAATCTTAGAGATACTGAATATTATCAAGCATACAAAGAAGCATGAAAATACAGCCTCTAGTGAGAGAAATGAATCAATAGAAACAGATTCAGAATGGAAACAGTAAGCATTAGGGAGAGTGAGTTTGAAAGAAATGTTTGAAATTCAGCTCCTATGCTTGAGAAATGGAGGAAAAAGCGGGGGAGGGGGGGATACATGAGAAGGAGCACAAGAGATTAAGTAACAAACATTCAACATGTCACCTGCGTGGTTGTGACAGTAGATGATAGGAGAAAAGACCAATGAACCTAAAAATATAGTAATAGCAACTACTCAAAATAAAAGAGAAAAAAATAGTGAGTATAACAAGCTCTGAGATACTATCAGTGTGTGATATGTGGGCAACCAGGAAATAGTGGCTGAAAATATCAAATATGATGAAAAGAATAAACCTGCAGACAGGACATTAAACAGAAATGGACCCTAGCAACCAAATGCTGAGCGTAAAAGCATGGGGAAAAAGAACTATAACCAATGGCATTATAACCAGGTTGCTAAAGCCAGAGATAAAGAAAAACCATTGGCCGTGGCTACGGGAAGGGAGGGAACGGTGAGGTGTGAAAGGCTGACAGCCCACAGAAGCTCAAGAGGAGAATGGGGGCTCCCTTCTCTGTACAAATAATGCAAGAGGACAGAGGATTCTCCCACAGAAAAGTCATCGGTCTACTTGGAGTCTTACCAAGTAGAAATCGTATTTCAAAGTCAGAACAGCATAAAGGACATTTGTGTAGGTGTGTTAAAGATTCAAACTTTGTTGACAGAATATCTGTTGAAGGGAAGGTCTGAATGCCGATGTCCTTCAGACCCAACTCAATGCTGCAAGATGAAAACCTGGATATACAAAAAATATGAGTTATGCCAGAAATAGAATCTATGCAATTGCGGTACTTTTTTGCCTTATTGTGAGAATCCCTAATAATGATTGTGTACTGCAAACAAGAACAGCAGTAGTTACTGTTAAGTGTAGAGAGTGTGTGAAATGAATGCAGCAAGAGCAGCGGCCCAGGACAGAGGGTAGGGGGCACACAGACTGCAGTAGTGTTCCTATCTGGGGGACTTCCTCCTTGAGCTTCTGCTGGGAATGCATTCCAGGATATAAACCCAAAGCAGTTCAACGGACACAAAAACCTATAGTGATCAATTAATCATAAAGACGCTGAATATTAACAAGCGTACAAAGAAGCATGAAGGTGAAACCTCAAATGAGAAAATTAATCAACAGAAATAGATCCAGGACTAGAAACAAGAAGCATTAGGAAGAGTGAATTTTAACCAAGTGTTTAAGTAAAATAAAATTCTAACTAATGCTCAGAGCTGGAGACACGAAATAACAGGTGATGGTTTGGTGAAAGAGCAGTTCTCAAAAAATAAGGTGGAGAGCAAATGGAGAAGACAACTGATGTTGATATCTGTCCACTACATGTACATGAACATACGTGCACACATACACACACACACACATGAACTCACAACTCACAAAATAGTCTGGAAGGGAAAGAAATATTAGTATGAAAAAATGAATTAAAAAATAGAGCAAGATAGCAGCTTCAACCCAACTCTGTCAGTAAGCATGTTACATGGCAGCAGCCATGTTTACATGAACAAGCCAGGTTATGTAATGTGAAATCCATTAAATATGAAGCTGGAAAGAGACAGAATTTAAAGGCAAGTTAATGATGATCCATGTCATTAAGGTCACTGGTGCCCATGGAGTTCAGAAGAGAACCTTAGAACTCCTAGAACTGGAGTTAAGGATAGTTGTGAGCCACCACTAGAGGGCTAGGAATCGAACCAGATTCCATGCAGGAACAAGCACTGCCCCCCCCCAAAGCCAAACTGTTTTCAATCTTATTAAAGATACTTTTCATAAACAATCATAGTATTTCAGGCAGGATATGAACAGACAATCATTAACAGTGCCCAAGAACTTCCAAACTCACTTCTTATATAGACTACCAAAAATGAGAAAACCACTGTAAAATCCAGTGAAGTCTACATTTGATGCATTGAAAAAAGAGAAGACACATAGAGGGAGGGTTGATATTTCACGTTTAAAGATGTTACTTAACAACTTTTCCTAAACTAACCCTGACTTTCAAAATGGTGTGAAAATGGTCGAGTTATCCATCCAAAGATCCACAGTGTTTTAGGAAAAGAACTACTGCTCCTTTGAGAGCTCAATGGTGCCACTTCAAAGTCCCCATCCCCCAAGCAGACTGGCAAACCAATGTTAGGGGCTCAGGTCCCACCAGGTCTCTGGTTTGAAGGGGGATGAGGCTACGTTGATGGCAAGAGGTGGGAGGAGAAAGATTGATGGCAAGAGGTGGGAGGAGAAAGATCTAAAGATGAATTTGGTGTTTTTCCCTCACCACAAGGTATTTTGTACCATACTGACCATGTCTGTCACCAGAAAGTCTCTCCTGGGAGCCAAGAGGAGTCTTTCAAAATTATTAAGGGAAGATATTTGTTTCTCATCAATCCAGCTTGAGAAACATTTTGTTTGTGACACGTGCTTCTTCCCTACAAAACACATCAAATGTGTTGTGTGCTAACAGAGCTTTTTTTTTTAAAAAGTAAAACAAAATTCTATATTGTTATAAAACTTGATAAAAATTGTATTTCAAACTGTACAGTCACAGGAAGTGTGCACCTTTGATAACTGTAGTTCTGGTGACTGAGCCATCTCTTGACTCCTGTAGCTTCTCTTTCTTAATAATGAATTAGATTCTCAATTATATGGAGAAACAGGAAATACTCTGGAAGTAGAGTAACCACAGAAAGCTTAAAAATATGTTAGCTCTCTCACCAAGGAAAAGCTAAATGCATTAGCAAAAATTAAAACATGCTTAAGAATGTGATTAAATAAGAACAACAAAAACCACCCTTAAATAGAGCCCAATTTGGAGCAACTGTGTGTGTAGGATGGAGGACATAATTAATCTGGCATAAATAACTGCTGTTTTTAATGGCTTGCAGGCCAGAGTATTAGAATCATAAAGAAAATAAACACACTTAGTAAGTTCCCAGTTTTATTAGGGATGAGCATTTTCGATGTAATAATTTAAATGTTACATATTGGCTTTCAAGCCTTAGGTCATTTGCAGTAGTAAATAAGAGATTTAAATTTAGTTAAAGAGAAAGATACGTCTTTTACCATTGAAAATGTCAGAAGGGATATATAGAAAGAGTAAGGGTGCTGGTCATAAAATGCTATATAAATTTTTTACTTATAATAATGGAAGTACACTATATAAAAGTTGTTATCCATATGTCTATAAGTAATACTATTGATGAAAAGTTAAATCCTCCTTCTATAGCATGAATGTAATTCAACTGATCAGTCAGTCAGAAGGCCCACAAGGATCTTCTGAGGATAGGGTGAAGAACAGAGCAGCACAGAAGCACTGTTGTTATAAGTGTCTTTGTGTAGAATTTCACAAAATCTATACTTTGTTTTTATTTATTTTGTCTAAGAAGATAAGGGAACACTTCACAATACCCCTTTTATTCCCTTGCTGAAAGATAATCCTTATTTTCCAGTCAGTACCTTTTTTTTTTTTTTGTGCAGATGGTTTTATTCTGCTTTGACATTACACATTTAACCCTACCACACACTTTGACAAAGCAAACACTTGAAAGACATCTCATTTTGACTCTCCCTCTCTTCCCTAAGACAGGAATTTTTCTCTAATTTCCTGCTATTCTCCAGCACCTACGTGAAATTCTATAGTATATTCTCAGTGAATATTGCTTAATAGACTGAAGAAAACAAATTTTGTGTCTTTGTTTCATTTTGGTATTATTTGCCATTTAAAAAGATTGCTATAAGATTTAGAAATGTATATCAGGGTGCTAAAGTAATGCATATTAATCTCACTTTACTAATTCATTAGTCTTCAAATTGCAAGCCTATCTAAATAAAGGATGTGCGTGGCAGCTTTGAATAGTGGCATCTGAAAATGTTTGGTATTCAGTGGTACCTCATACGTGTTCTTCAGTGCATAGTTGAAGTCACTCTCTATATATAGTCTACCTGGGAGTAGAGAGACATGCACACACAGCATTTTCTGGTTTTCCAGAGAGAATTACATTTTAAAGCTATAGTACCTTGAGAAATCTTTACCCTCAAGTGAGACTCCACCTATGGAACTCACAGTAAATTCCATGCAAAGCAATCTCTTAGAAGAATAGACACCAAACTGGTGACAAATTTATTTTAAAGTATAACTCTGCTTTGAGTTCAGTCTTCACCACACACACACACACACACACACACACACACACTCATACACACACACACAAACACAAGCACACACAGGTGTGCACACATATGCACACATGCACACAGTCAGTGCCTTTTTAATTTTTTGGTTTTTTTGTTCTGGGAATTTGGTTGTCTATGGGCCGCTATACAAATAGAGAGAGATACAGATACATGATAACATGATGATATATGATATACATAGAGATAAAAGATGATAGAGGAATTCATAATTGTAGATGGTAAATGACAACATATTGGTTGATTGTTAGTCACAAACATTAAAAAGACGAAACATGTCCTTTCATTGGTTGGTTTTAAAAGTGTAAGTTATATTTCCATCTTATACACTAAGTTGGTTGCCATTTGTTAAGGCATACAGTCCCAACCATCAAATATTGTCACCAGTGAAATCTGACTGGCTTAGTTGAAATAGCAGCTTATTTTTAACAACCAACTTGGTCTTCATTCACATTTACATCTTTTTAATTGTTTGAGAGATTCGTACATTTGAATGATGAATTTTAGTCACTTTCACTACTCAGCCCCCTCTCTCACACTTCCTCTGTCGCCGACATCCTGCTCAACACGTCTCCGTTTTAGTTTTGAGTCTTCCTTTTGCATTGAATTCATTTCTTTCCTGAGCATGAGTGGGAATTGTTTCCCAGAGCAAGGATAACTTAGGAGTGGCTACACCACCGAAGAAAATGACTCCTGCTCCCTAACGATCGATAACTGTCAATTGTCCTGAAGGAAGCCTGGGAGCACAAGAGTCAACAGCTTTTATAGGTACCCATTTAAAATATTAACTTTTCACTAAAAATTATTCTGCATAAAATTGCTTATAAAATATGCTTTCTCATAGTAACTTGTATTATGAAGGCTGCATTTTCAATAAATACCTACAGCAGAGGACGTAGTTTGGGGCTTCAAAGTCCTTTCCATGATGACCTTAGTGAATTTTCAACTTTGTATTCCTTTTCAGTCCTTCACTAAGCACTTTTCTCTGCCACAACGAGGCCATTTGTCTCTGTCTAGCGTTCAACTGCACACTCAATGTCATATTGTGTATTAGGAACCACAGATTGCGAGAAGATGTAGAACACACTTGAATCTTGGACTATACAACAAAGGGGATTTATTCAAAAACGATGCATGGTCAAGCCCACCATGATCAACAGTTTCTGGGAGAAGCAGAAATGTAAGCTGAAAGAAAATGAATGTTTTAGTCACATCAGCTAGCCAAACACTGTGTCTCAAGTGCAAATGTCATATAGGACAGAACCTTTCTTTGGGAAAAAATGTAACTGCATATAGCGTAGCCTACATGGAGTCTTCCAAAAATAAGAATATAAACTGAAAGCATCAAGATTATGAATTTCAGCTTGTGTTCTTTTTTGCTTGTTTTGTTTTTGTTGTTGTTGTTGTTGTTTGTTTGTTTGTTTTTTGTTGTTTGTTTGCCTTTCAAGTCAGAGTTTCTCTGTATAGTCCTGGCTGTCCTGGAACTCACTCTGTAGACCAGGCTGGCCTCAAACTCAGAAATCCACCTGTCTCTGCCTCCCAAACGCTGGGATTAAAAGCGTGCATCACCACTGCTCAGCTTTCAGGATTTCATCTGGAGCCCTTTGGGAGGCAGCACCTGCACAGAGATCCTCAGCGTTCAATGCAAAATGCTCAGCCCTGCTGGCTTGTTCTGAGACCATTCCATCCTGCTTACTAGCTTTGTGTGGAAGTGCACGTTATCCTCATTTTGTTTAGAGCTTCCCCTGTGCACAAATATATTTTCCACATATAGAGAGGACTGTATGTTAAACTTCTTTGCACCAAATAAAAAGTCTAGATCATTTGTCTTTTAGATAAAAGATGATTAACTATTAACACAATGATCCAATTAATATTAATGACAAATTGCTGATAATGAGCAATTCAATAGATTCCTCTATTAATAACTCATTTAAAAACACAGTGAAAGTTACTAATTAATGCTTTTTATATTACCAGTTACTTAATGCCAAACAGACACAGCCACCAACGAACTGATAGAAGCAGTTATCCTCTCATCCACTTCTTTAAAAGAAAAATGAAATTTTAAAACAGAACCTAGAAGATGCTCTTGCCATTCATGTAGGATTGTTTTGACAAGTTATTGTGTCTACAATAGAGGTTTAGAAATTATAAGCTTAAAACAGTTATAATTTCAATAGTGAGTTATAATTTGTGTTACGAAGACATTGTCTTTCCTTTATGTGCTGGGTATATGAAAGACAGATGACAATATTTTATTCCATAAGATGTTAATATGATCCTTCATTGCTGGGTAATCTTTTTATAACAGTGAGCGTCATGAGCCTGAGGGCACCATGCTGCATCTAATTGTAACTTAGGGATCTCTGCACCAGAGACTGGAACGTTAAAGACTTTGTCCCGTGTGTGGTTTGCACTTCTCAAATAGAGACAGTGATGATTGAATAATTTCCACCCTTGAGGAACTGTGAATTTCACCCTGGCAGCATTTGCACTGTGAGATGGCTGGGAGCACTGTGAGATGACTGACTGGGAGCACTGTGAGAGGTGACTAGGAGCACTGTGAGAGAGATGACTGGTAGGACTGTGAGAAGACTGGGAGCACTGAGAGATGATTGGGAGCACTGAGAGATGACTGAGAGCACTGTGAGAGGGACACAGTACTACAAGTAGCACAAAAGACTCAAGAAGAACACACACTTCCTGAAGTACAAGTAGGGAGAATATCTCAGAAAAATTCTTAACTGCTTGTTTAAGAAAGTCAAAAATGTTCAGAGACAACAACCCTCTGGCTTCCAAACTGTCTGAAAAAAGTGATGCACCAGTATCTCCTACAGCTAAAAGGTAACAGAGTAAGAGTTAAATAATAAACAACATATCTGTCCCATCCTCACATAACCTAGTTATGAGCAGACAGCTGGGAAAGAATATCCTAGTTGAAGTTTGTTCACCACAGCTAAAAGGGTTTACAGGCTGTCACGAAGTTCACTTAGATTTACTTGTTTACTATATGTCTGACTTGAAGAACTCTTTATCTACCCTTGCTGGGGAGATAAAATTCAGAGTCAAAGAATGAGCAGAAAATAATGGATAGGAAATCGGGCGAGTTTTCTTCTGGTTTCAACCTCAGATAAATCATGGCTCTTCCTCACTTGGATGCTGAGGATATCCAAACGAAAGTCAGCCAGAGGAAAGGCAGGAAATGAGTCTGCCATAAATAAAGAGCATAAGAAGGAAAACACTCATATATATGAATATATTGGCTAAAAGAAACCCTGAAAAGACAATCCAAAAAATATGTTGGGGCCTTGAAAAATAAAGAGGGCAATAAGACTGGGTGACATAATGATCCCAAGTATCTACTATGCAGGGTACAACACAACCCTTTACAACTTTTGCCAAGTGCAAAATCATTTAAGTAATCTCTTAAAGATTTGTCTTATTATATCTAATTACATGCTGTGTGGTTTTGTGTGTGTGGGTGTGCGTGCATGTGTTTTCACACAACTGCAGGTTTCCATGGAGGCCAGAAGAGGGAATCCGATACCCTGGGGCTAAAATTGTAGTCAGTTGTAATTCACCTGACCTGGGTACTGGGATCCAATTTCCCATTTTCTGTAACAGCAGTATATCTTCTTAGTCACTGAGCCACCTCTCCAGCTCTCATTTAAGTAATCTTCATTTCTGGGGATACAAAAGTAACCCCAGGGTCCTGTCAGATAGAAAGCAGAGGAAATAGCCTGTTGGGAAAGTCTGCTGTCCCTGCTTTACACACCAGTTAGCTTCTCACCGTAAGAGACAAGAGGCTTGAGGTCTTTCGCGGAACACCCAGAGACAACATGGCATTTGGAAACTCTGCACCCTGCATGGGCTGGATTAGGAAGTGCAGCTCTGGGATATCTGGATATTACCATGCAGACAATTATTTTCCCACAGTAAAAGAAGCAAGCTCACCCACTGTGCCAGTTCCCATGGGAGAGTTGCCAGAGGCCAGAGAGTGGACACAGCAGAACGTGATTCTGCTGTTCCTGGGGTGATGGACTGATGGTCAGAATGAAAGCCGTACACCTGCTGGGTTTTGTTTATTCACCCAAGAAGGGCTTATTTGTATTTCTTCCCAGTGTTAAGCCAGGTTAACCAAAGTGACAGCCTTCTTTAAAACCCCAAGCTTTTATTTTTTTTTTTACCATCATCTTTCTTTTGTTATTATTAATGTGATTAGTTTTATTGTTAAAATTAAATGCGAATAACAATAACCCTGCTGGCAAAAGTCCCCAAACCATATTTGACTATAGTTATAAAGTTGGTTCCCACTCAGTAACTTAGGAAATTAAAAACACTAAATCTACGATTTTCTCCACCGGGACCTAATCCAGTCCAATTTAGAAGTTGAGGATTTATAAAGGCTTTTCTGAAAGAAATGGGGAAATGTCAGCTACAATTTCTTGCTAGAGTTGAACTGAATCTATTAACCTTGCCCAGAGAATATAATGTTACAGTTATCTCATTTACAATGTTATTGTATATGATTTATGGCCACAGTATCAAGCCTCAAACTAGGTTTTGTAGTTTTAAGTTAAATTTACATGTCTGTAATATGAATGGTTTTTTTCTTATTCAGATAAAAAGATATTAAAAAGTGATTTATAATATTTCAGTTGGTTGGGAATATACCGTATGACTTAGTCTACGGAGAGGGAAAACATTACTTAGACAGCTGTTATGAATATGTATGCTCACACTGCTTAATGCTTCCTGCCTTTTAATGTATGCCTAGTTATCAGCCAGTAGACATCTTTTGAATTACATTATATTTAGACTACAATGGGGCACAAATCTATATGAAAATCAGATTTGAAAGAACAACCAAAGGGACAAGGGGAAAATATATCTTCCATGCAATTCACCTTAGATTACAAGTGTTAAAATTCACTTAGGCACCTGACTTTGCCTAACTCCATGTACTACCATGGCTTTTCCTATGCCACACCACACAGTCTCTGACAATGCCGCCATTACTGAAACCCAAGAGAGTCTGCTTTGCATGAACTGTGTAAGCTTGAGATTTGGTATGGGGGTGGGGGTGGGGGGTTGCGTTGCATTGGAAATGGTTGTTATAACAGTGCTTCAAAGACACCATGACCTGCTACTGCAAATCAGCATCAGCAGACTGAGGACTTAGTAATTCCATGGCTAGCCAATACACTACGCCAGTGTGTCACGGAGTATGACAAAGAGAAGCGTCACCCTGTGCGTCCTCCACACAAATCATTTGGCATTCTTGAAGACATTTAAATTACACAACATGAAATGAATTTCAAAATTCAAGTGCAGTTTGAAACAAAAGCTCTGCTTTCTAAGCTCTGTCTGTTGGCAGTGCGTACACATCACCAGGGTGAGACGAATGGGCAGCGTCTCAGATGTACTTCATTTTCGGTACTTACGAATCACAGGGGTGAGATATATAGCCAGTATCTCAGATTTATCTTATTTGGAATCATTAACCATGAATGGCATGCTGTATGCATGGTCACATTTGGACCTTGAGACCTGGTGTGAAGGATCTAACAGGAGGGCAAACGTCTGTACACTCTACTAAAGTGGACACTCCTCCACCACAGAAGGACATCCGTTTCCAGAGAGTACTCAGCTTCCAGAGGGACACATATGGGACAGTGGGAAAGGAAGGAGACACCCTACTAGTCAGCCTGACCAGCCGAGTCAACTGTGGCAATCAATGAGGTGCCCGGACGGGAAGCCAGGGTAATGATCTTGAACAAGAGTAGGATCAGTTTTTCTCAGAAACGTGTAGTCTGAAGCAGACACAGTGGTTCTGTGCACCACTGAGAAATGTCTTCCCTTGGTCTTTAAATTCTAGGATCTTTGGCAGTCCCAGAGTCAGAGTGGGGAATGAGATAACCATTTTGTCACAATCAGGGTCACCTCAGGGGTACCTACAAAATTGACTCCATCTTACTTCCAGATGCAGCTAGGACAAAAGGGTATGAATTTAGCAGTGGTTCTCAGCCTGGGGGGGGGGGGTCACAACCCCTGTGGGGTCCAAGAACTCTGAGAGGGATCACATATCAGATATCCTTCACATCAAGTATTTACATTACAATTCACAGCAGTAGCGAAACTATACCTCTAAAGGAGCAACGGGTCACCCCAACATGAGGAACTGTATTAAAAGGGTGCAGCATTAGGAAGGCTGAGAGCCACTGTGGTGAAAGCTAGGTGAGTAGACCAGTAAGGACTCTCACTAGCACCACTCTGGAATATGTCTGCTTGCATACATCACTGCTGCCTTGACGGAAAGGACTTGTCTTTTTACTAAAAGGGACACTTCTGACAATATTGTGTGGGGGTTGCGTATCAGGTAAAAGAGCAATTGCTTTATTGTTTAGAATGTACAGATTTTAATATAAATCAATATATACAGCCACATATGGATTTATAAATATCCTTCCCAGTGGATCATCTTCATCGTATTTTATACCTCTTTCTAAAGTACACATTTCCCGGCATGAATATTAAACATTCCCCCTGCTTGCATTCCTCTGCTTTCCTATTTACACAGCCCTGCATTGTTCACCTTGTCATCAGTTCAGATGAGGTTCATGTAAACAGTGTAGCAGGCGGTGTTGCTGCTTAACTCACTTTAGCAGCGTCTTTTAGTGAAGGACACAGTGTGATCACATTCACTGCAAGGACTGTATCACATTATTTTATTGTTCCTCTTACATATTTATTTTTATCCTCTCATTTTTTTTATTTATTTCTAAGTCTGTTGATGGCAACCTCCTGCCATTTGTTACATCCCCTTCTTACTGATCCAGAAGTTTAGCTATGGCTTTGGTTTTTGCTTTGTTTTCATTTAAATCATGGGTATTTTCCCTTTCTTTTACTGCCTTATGAGCAACGTGAGCTTTGTATTCTATTAGCGCATTAATTCTTTCTTTACTGAAAAGTCATATTTGTATACTGAAACTCCTAGACTTCCTTGGAGCTAGGGCTGGCACAGGAGGCACAAGGAGAGAGCAGTGGGTCATGTGAGTGTCATTAAAGCAACCAGTTTATTTGGGAATGATGCTACATCATGCCCATTCCTCCTTGTGATGCCCGAGCCCTGGAAACTATCCTGAAGCATGGGTAAATTTGTAAATATCTACACACTAAGGATGTCAGAGCCAAAGGATGGAGAATATGTAGGTCCTGAAGATGGAGTATAATTTGTCCAGGCAGTCTTGAAGTGCACTGGACATCTATGTCAAAGAGAAAATGAAAAAGACTGGTTTGTTTAATGGGTAGGTTTTGTCATGGAGGATTCCAGCAGCAGCATGTGCGGTTGCCTGGTTCACACTTCTCGTTGGCTCGGGTTCTATGGCTCCAAGTGATTCTCCTGGTGCTGTCGCTTTCCTCTCCTTACAAAATTCTTTCTCTTCCCTTAATCTTCCTCCATATATTACCAAATACTTTACATGTACCTCTGCCACTCAGCTGCTGTGTCCCAATTACCAAAGGCTTCTCAATTTGCTTGTGACCACTCTCCTTCCATATCTACTAAAGTACCTTGGAAGTCTTTAAAAGTTTCCTTATAGAAGTTTTATTTACAGGAGTTTCTTTAGAGCACACAGCATTCACTTCCTAATAGCTTAAACTGTTGCTTTTCTCCTCCCCTTCCTCTTCCT
This sequence comes from Montemys delectorum, assembly GCA_019843815.1. Lineage (NCBI taxonomy): Eukaryota > Metazoa > Chordata > Mammalia > Rodentia > Muridae > Montemys > Montemys delectorum. Next base: position 61,654 of record JADRCD010217095.1, read on the forward strand.
CTTCTTCCTCTTTTTCCTCCTCCTCCTCAATGTGTGATTATGATCCTATTTTGAATCAGCTTATCCTTTTGTCATGTGCTGTTTTTAGATGGAATGGTTGAGCAATAAGCCTTGACATCTTGTATGGCCACAAGTAATTCCCTTTCATTCGGATAGATTCATGATTGATTGCAAATTAAATCACAGGTTCGTGGATTTCAGTTCCCATCTCTCAATGTCTACAGATGCTTGCCACTGCCTTCCAAGTTTAAGTGCTATAAATGGCATTCAATGTCATCCTTTTACATTTAAAAAAACCCTTGCTGTTATTGTTGTACTACTACTTATTGTCTGTCACCTCTAGTTTTTCAAATAACTTTAGATCTAGTATCTTTATGTATCTCTATATAATATCAACTCAAAGTTTTAAAGATGGTTTCCTTTTCAGTATCTCTTTTATTGTTTCTGTGTTTTAATAACTGTCCTTTCATGTGATGATCTTTTCCAAATATATAACTTGGAAAACTTTTCATGGTTTACATATACTCCTTGGGTGTACACTTGTAGGTCTGCATAAATACATAGAAACTGAAGCTGAGTCTTACCTACACTGGCTTAGGTTGCTGAGCAGTGGCTCCAGGTGGAAAAGAGTAAAGAGAAACCAGATATTTTATTGTGGACTATAAGTTGGCAGCATGGTCTGTTTTACTTTCTTTTTTTTATTCATTGGATAAGCATTTTGCTGGCATTACTTATTTATGGAACAAGAAAGAGTGTCTGTGGTCTAGTTACTGTGCATTTAAACCTATGGTTGATCAATTTTTGCTGCCTCATACTTCCTGAAATTTCTGAGTTCCAGACCTTTCCCTTTCAAATTCTCTCCAGAGGAGGATGCTTTATCTCACTCAAGTAATATTCAATTTATTTGTATTAAGGCAAAAGGTAGTACACTCTCTAGAAATAGGAAATTTGTAAACTAAACCAAATTTAGATTATTCAATAGTATTTGTGGTTACTTTGCTTTGATTTGATAAAATTTCTTCTTTGTTGCTTTGGAACTAATGATACATTTTATTCAAACTACACATGTTACAGATTATCAGTTTCAGTGAAAAGTTTTAAATGATTTACAAAGGCACCCTATGTCACAAAGTATCTTTTATCTTGAAATAGTTTAATAATTAATTAAAAATTTAGATCAGTAGGGTGAAATTAAATTTTCTAAATAGTAACACAAAGAGGACAATTCTTTAAATTACTCAATACACACAATTGGTGGAGTTTTATTCCACCATTAAGAATGAAAGAAAAAAATGTGTCATTCTCATGGAAATGGATGCATGTTAATAAAATAAATGTGGATCAGAATGATAAATATATTTATCATTGAATATTATATATTTATCAAACATTATCAACTATACCAACTATCACAGTATTCATAATCGAATACAATTGCAGATTGCAATTTGACATTATCATATTAAGTAAAATAAATATGGGTCAAAAAGATAAATATCTTTCATACATAGAACTATGTTTATATGGGCATGCACTCATGTTCAAGCATACATGTACACACACCTTGAGAAGGAAGAGAACTACTTAAAAAGGGAAGAAGATGAATGGAAAGTGGTACAGCAGGATACAGTAGCGAGGGAACCCAGTCAAACCCTGAGCTACACGGAAACAGAAGTGTTATAATAAAACTCATCTCTTCATACAATGAAAAAATTTCCAAAATGTACAAATACAAAGCATGAAAATATGTGCAACATAGGATTACATCAGTAACATTACAGTTTCCAGTAAAAATGATATGAATGAAAAGTAGATATGCTTCCATAAATGTCAGTGGGTCAAAGAAACCTCTCATGAAAGCAGTCAATATTTTATAGGAATCCAAGAGCCTTAACATGTGGGGCATATTCATAGCCACTATCTCTTCTTCATGAACTATTCCCTTTATTAGCATGTAGTGGGTTTTTTTTGTTATCTAGGTTGGGGTTGAAGTCTACTTTGTCAGATAAGATAACACTCTGCTGCCTTGCCTATGGCTTCCATTGGTTTAGTAGACTGATTTCCATTCTTTGACTTTGAGTTAGGGGTTGTTTTTGCCAGTGAGGTGTGTTTCATGGAGATAAAAGATAGCTGGATCTCATTTTTTTTAATCCAGTCAACATATGTGAGTCTTCTAGTTGGTCATTTGAGGCTATTTGCACTTAAGGTTAATATTGGGCAAAATGTGCTATTTCTTATGGTGTGGTGGTTATCCTGGTTGTTGATTGGTTATGCTCTTTTTCCTTCTCTGTGAGTTAGGAGTTGCCTGACTCACTCCATTGGACATGACTGATTCCTCCATTGAGCATAAGGATTTGTCTAGATTCTTCTTCCTTCATTATGTTCCCTTATGCAGTGCATTCTTTTCTGTATTCTCAGAGATGAAGTAGTCTTTATTCTTTTTCTGTGTATCATATTCCTTTAAATGGTTTTCTGGGTTGGAGATCATTAATTTCCTTAACTTGTACTTCTCTTTAAACATCATTATTTCCCCAGCAATCAGGAAATACAGGCCAGTAAGCCTATTGGACACATCAGGTGGACTAAAGTATTTACTTCCTTCATCTGGGCCCCATAAAGAGGAGAATACATAACACTATGACCTGTAATCTGGCCCTGTGGTGTGTAGTAGCCACAGACAGAAAACCTCCAACTGCCCCTGATCTACTCTACTTGGTCCCCAACATTCACATGGCCTAACAAATTGTCATTTGCCCATTTTCTTATTCGATGCCCTGAATCTGCTATTCATCTCTCTGCTAGCTTATTCTCATGAACCTGGACCTAGCCTTTGTTTCTCCTCAAACCTACAGCCCAACAATTAATACAATTGTGCCTCTTGTTTTCTGTTTGTTTGTTTGGTTGGTTATTATTTTATTAGTGATTTGATTTTCTCCATTTAGTTTTCACTGCTGTTATTGATTATTTCTTTTTGAGACTACATCTTTTCCAGACCTCATGCTGGCCCGAAGTCCTAATCCTGTTGCCTCAGGCTCCTCATGCCCTAGATTATAAGTGCACATCCTCACACCTAACTCAAAGCAACAATTCATTAACAATTGTGCCTCTTGCTTTTTTGTTTATTTGATTGATTGATTGGTTTGGCTTGGTTTGGTTTGGTTTGGTTTGGTTTGATTTGGTTTGCCAATTTGATACAAGCTAAGGTCATGTTGGAAGTGAGAAGAATTTCATTTGAAAAAATGCCTTTATCAGACTGGCCTGTAGGCAAGCCTGGAAGACATTAACTTGATGGACATTGGCATAGGTGAGGCCAGCAGGAGGTTCTAGGTTTTATTAAAAAGTGGCTGGGCAAGTCATGGAAAGCAAACCAGTAAGCATCATTCTTCCATGACTTCCACTTCACTTCTTGCCTGAAGCTCCTACCCTGATTCTACTTCATGACTGATTACAGCTATAAGATAAAATAAACTGTGTCCTACCTAAGTTGCCTTTGCTTATATTTATCACAGTAACATAAACCTAAGACAATAATTTTACTTTGTAAATTTTTAGTAAATTTTAAACAACATAAGTTGACACATAACTCATAGTAAAATATACTGGTTGGTTTTTGTTAGGTTGACAAATGCTTAGACATTTCTGGGAAAAGTGAATCCTCATTCAAAAATGCCTACATCACATAGACCTGTGAACAAGCATGTGGTACATTTTCTTGATTGATGGAACCTAGCTCACTGTAAGCCTTGCCACCCCAGGGCAAGTGGGCCTGGCTTCTATAAAAAAAAATGAACTGAACAAGCCTTGTAGAGCAAGCAAATAAGCAACACTCCTCTATGCCCTCTGCTTCAGTGCCTGCCTTAAATTTCCTGTCTTGGTTTCCTTCAGGAATAAACTATGATGCAGAAGTATAAGCCACATAGACGCTTTCCTTCCCAAATTGCTGTTGATCATGGTGTTTTATTGCAGCAATTTAAAAACTAACTAAAACAAGGAAGGGTGATGAAGAGAGAAAAGTAAAGAGTAAGCAAGAGAAGAAATTAGGTCCAGGAGAGCTGGAGAGTTAGCTCAAGGGTCAAGAGCACTTGCTTGTCTTACAAAGAACCTGGGTTTGATTCCTTGTACCCATGTGGCTGCACACAACTATCTGTAATTCCAGTGACTCCTTTTCTGGCACCTGTAGGCACTAAGTACACAAGGTACAAATCCATGAAGATAGACAAAACCCTTGTGAATATAATAAAATATGAAAATTACCCTAAAATAAAGAAGAAATTATATCCAGATGATTTATAAATTTCTTTTTTATATGCTAGCTTTCTTCAAACTGTCTACCTACATTTTTATCCCAAAATAATTGTTTTAGAAAAGAAAATTGCCTCTCCCTTTTTGATTCCTTTTTCTAGGAATAATGATAATGTTTCTAAATCCTGCAAATATAACATCAGGCATTAAACAAGTCACAACTGGTATTTGCTGCATTAATTAAGGGCATTCCACTCTGCTCTAGTGGATAGAATAAAGAAATGAAACAGATAAATGTAAATGGTGTAACACACTCCATTGTAGGGGGTTGGTAACCTATAAAATTCAGTGGTCATAGACTCAGCACAGCCATGTGTGCAGAAATAGTCCACGATGTTGTGATGAGTGAGAAATACCTTATAGACAGGAGAGAACAGGCTAAGTCTTAAATATTCACAAATAATAAATTTCTCTTTCAGTTGGGAGTAATGGGATACCTTTTGTGACACTATTAACCACAGGGGACCTAACTTTTGAGCCTGTGTGACCTTTGCCACAGAGACAGGCATAAAAACCACAGCTGCTCAGCAGCTCAGCTGTAATCTACAGCTATTGAACAGGCAAATTTGCCCTCCTGTCTCTCTCATCAATCAAGTATGCAATAGGTCAGGAGGTCTTATAAGTCTTTCTAGTCTAAACTCTGGTGCTTGTGTCCACACCAAGCAGGCTGATGTGGCAGACATAGCAAGCAAGAGAAGATGGTCAGGCAAACACTGGAAGTCCAAGACATTGGTCAAGTGCTCTATATGCCCTACATTACAAGTGTACACATATACCAGTACTTCCGTTTTGACTCATGTTACATTTTGAAAGTTGATTAAATAATATCTGTGATTTAAGCGTCTTCGTTCAGTGAGTCTGTTTGGCAACCTCAGGGGTCAGATTCCATGACAGCCACGGAAGCGGGTGATCTACTGAGATGGATTCCCAGGCTACCCAATCATCTCAGGAAGTTAACAAACTCAGACTGTGGTTTAGGACATGATTGACAGTTGCTGTTTATCCAATCAGACCAAAAGGCTGAATTCTCTTTATGCCTTAGGTACTTGATAATGCAGTATATTCATAATGATATCTAAAAAGAAATCAGAGTTGAATTGTCTAAGCACATTTTGTCAGTTTTGGAAGAGATCTTGGAATTTTCTATCAGTTGGATGACTTTAAGTCACTCTAAATAACTAACAGCAGCAAACACACCTGGGGTGGTGTGAATATATGTGATGCCCATAGACTTAGGTGTCTGAATGGTTGATCCATAGGGAGTGGTTATTAGGTGTTGCCTTGGTAAAGTGGGTGTGGTCTTGTTGGAAGAAGTGTGTCACTGTCAGGGCAGGATTTGAGGTCTCCTATGCTCAGGCTAAGCCCAGTGTGGCACACAGTCTCCTTCTGCTACCTGTGGATCAAAATCTAAAACAGTCAGCTTCTCCAGCACCATACCTGCCTGCATGTAGCCTTGCTTCTACCCATAATGATGGATTAAACCTCTGAAACTGTAAGCCAGCCCCAGCTCAATGTTTTCCTTTTCCTTTATAAGAGTTGCTGTGGTCATGGTGCCTCTCCACTGCAATGAAACCCTAACACAAAACCCATATACACAGAGTCATGCACATGAACACACACTAGAACAACAAAGATTTGCTTAGTAAAAAAAGCCAGGAACTGAATACAAAATTGAATTTTGAGGCAGAAAACTCCATGAACTGTAGCTCACAAAAATTTCAAGTAATTATCTTGGCCAGTCTTTGCTTCTGGTTATCCCTGTGCTCCTAGATAGAGTTTCGATTAGAGTACACACTTTTAAGCTTCTTCAATTTAAATGATTGAAAAGAAAAAAAAAGTCTCAGGCCATTCTATCTTTTCTAAGTAGACCCATTTCTCCAGTGATAGAAAGTGCTAGTTTCAAATACTTAGTAGTGTAAGTGCTGTGAGGTAGCCTGTTTTTGGGTAAAATCTTCCTTAATCTCTTCTAGTAGAATCTAATAAACCAGCCATTCTCTTCTTTATAGAGGATGACTGTTCATAACAGACATATAAGTCATATATTAGAGTTCTTTATGAAATTTGCCATAGTAACATATTTGTATATTTATAAAATTGAGCTTTGATATCTTAAATATAAACTCATATGAGAATAATCACTCTAAATGAAGATAGCTTGAGGAATTTTATGCCATATTTAAAAATATCATATACATGAGGAAGTTCAGTACAACTGACTGACAGCTAAACTAGGCATAATTGATGTATAGGGTGCACAAAGCAAGTAAAATTTATCATAAACACATATGGCCAGACAGAGTGTCTTGGAGAACTTGGTGAGATTATGCATTAACATAGCAATAATGGTGGGCCAAGCTTGGTCAGGAAAGCGTTTGTCACATGTACATGGAGACCTGAGTTTAAGGTCCAGAGCACATGGTTAAAAACAAGTAACTGAGCACAAGGTCCACAATGGAGGAGCTAGAGAAAGGACCGAAGGAGCTGAAGGAGCTTACAGCCCCTTAGGAGGAACAACAATATGAACCAACCAGTACCCCAGAGCTCCCAGGGACTAAACCACCAACTGAAGAGTATACAGGGTGGGACCCATGGTTCTAGCTGCATATGTAGCAGAGGATGACCTTGCTAGACATCAATGAGAGGAGAGGTCCTTGGTCCTGAGAGGCTGGATGCCTCATTGTAGGGAAATGCCAGGACAGGGAAGAGGGAGCGGGTGGGTTGGTGAGCGGGAGGGGGGGGGTAGGGGAGATGGGATAGGGGGTTTTCAGAGGGGAAACCAGGAAAGGGGTTAACATATGAAATGTAAATAATGAAAATATCTAATAAAAACAAAACAAGCAAACAAACAAAAACAAGTAATGTTGGCATGTACTTGTAATCCCAGCTAGGAAGATGGGGATAAGTGGACCCCTGGGGGCTCACTGAAGCGAATCAAAACTAGTTGGCAATCTCTAGGTCAGTAAGAGATCCTGACTCAAAAGGAAAATGGACAGCATCTTTAGGAATGACAACTGAGGCTGATTTCTGGCTTCCACATGCATGCATAAATGTGTAGACATGCGCATCCACTCATGTGTGGGCTACTGCACACATGCCTTTTATGTGGGTGATTGGAGCCTGAACTCAGGTGACTAAGGCCTATATAGAAGCACTCTACTGAATGAGTCATGGCTCCAGTTCCAGAGTTTATTTTTCAAAAGGAAAAGGCTCATATGTTTTTGGTGCTGAAGAGATGTCTCAATGATTAAAAGTACTGGCTGCTCTTCAAGAGGACACAGGTTCAATTCTCAGCAGCTCTTCTAGGGTGTCTGATCTTCTCCCTTGCCCTCCTCAGAAACAGGCACACATGTAATATACAAACACACATGTGGTTAAAAAAATACATATAAAATAAAGTTCAAAAGCCTTGACACTGGGTATCCATGAGCTGTTGGGCAGCCTTCTCTAGAACATTGGCCTGTAATGAACATCCTGGAGTGGATTATCAAAGTCATGCTAGGAAGACTCCAAAAAAATGCTTTCCAGTTGCAAGGCCATTTCTCATTTTAGAAGGGATGAAAAAAGAGCAGGTTATTAGAATGGCATTTATTTTTTGTTTCAAATAAAATACCATTTAGAATATGTGAGCAAGAAAGGTGGGCATGCACATCTTCTTTTCTAAACACAAAAGACTCCACTTGTAACACTGGTAAACTTGTGATTTTAAACCTATTTTCTGAAAAGTAAATGATTTTGCTATTAGAAGAAATACTAGTAATTATATGGAAATGTGGTGTGCTAGAGATTAACAGTGCTTTAATGCCTGGCACGAAGAGGTAGTTTATTGTCTATGAATACTCGTTTTATAAAATGGAAAATGATATTTCTTTTCTCCTGATTTTAATAGCCTTGCAAGGCAAGCTACCAGGTGCTGAGTTCATGACAGTCTCTCTTAAAATCTCGTTTGCAAAAAAAAAAAAATCATTATTTAAAACTGTAATTATCTCTTCCAGGTGGCTAAGTTAGTGGAGTATATTGCTCTGTAGCTCTAGAAAGATGTTATATGAATTTCTCATGGCACACTGAAAAGTGAGAAAGAAATCTGACTTAGCCTTCTAATGTTTCATAAATTAAAACTTAGTCATTTCCAGTCCTGTGTTCTCAGAGCTGAGCTTTTCCTCTCTGGTTGATCTTACGTGTGATACAAAAAAAAAAAAAAAGCAAATAAAATAGCTGGTACCCATTATCCTCATTTTTACAGCCACACTTAGGCATTATAAATTCCATTTCTGAAAAAAGAAATGATTTCCATGAACCTAGAAACAGTTACAAAGCATATTAAAATCTCATGGAATTAAAACAAGCAGTTAAATCTATAATTAAAGTTAGAAGCTTCTGACACTCATCTTTCCAGTAATCGATTTAATTAGTAAATAGCAAATCAAAATGAATATAGAACTGAAAATACGCCACTTACCAAATTTATCTAAGTGGTGTCTATAAAATATGATACAAGACTATCATGAAATGCATGTTCTTTTCAGTGGAACCTTGAACAGTCATCAAGATGCATCATGAAAGCAGAGGCTACTTCTCCTAGGGTAGAAAACAAACCCTGGTAATTTAAAGGAATGCATATGAGGCGATATCTGCTCTCTCTTGCTAACAGAATCAACTGGAAATAATAAAGTAATGGTAAAATATACGAAGATATAAATATTGAACTACCCACAGTACAAAAGAGGTCTCAAGGTCAACTAGAAAATATTGAGAAAAAGGAAAACAATTATATATATATATATATATATATATATGTATGTATAATGAGGTGTAGTTAAAACAGTACTTGTGGAGAACTGCATAGCACTGGACACCAACATAAAAAGTATAAACAGAAAGAACAAATCTAATCTTGCAGAAGGAAAAAGGCCGTGAGGATATCGGTAGCAGCCAAGAATCTGAAAATTGAAAAACAAGAGTAGTCCAAAAAGAAAATTGTAAAGAAACTAAATAAAAACAAATGAAATGGATAAACTCTTGAAGGATAGATAAGATAACTAAAGAATAGAGATGATACAAGACAAACATTAATATCAGGACAAAGGGAGCAAATATCATCGAAGGCTTCCCAGACAGTAAAAGAGATAGATGATGGGCCAGCCTGTGGACATCATCCCTGCCCACACACACCGGGCATCTCAGACAGTGTTCTGGGTCTTTCAAAGCCACATAATAATGTACCCTAAATAAGTATATGACTAGCAAAGGTACAGGATTTATAGACTAAACTTTGCTTCCACTGGCAAACTTTTCAAAGTAAGAATTAGAAATTTTTCAGTCTCCTTCAAAGGGTTGTAAAATTCATCTATATGCTTGCAGAATTCAATTATGAAGTAACTGTTGTAGGAACAGAGGCACCAGATATGCCAGTACTCTGAGGTGACATAGAAGGGACACACCAGGGTGTGAATGTTGGCAAACACAGATGCTCAGACAGACAACAGGTAAGGTGTCTGAATTTTAACTTCATCCTTATGCATGAGATCTTGGAATTCCACAATCTGCAATATTAAACATTGCTGTCTTGTGCCACAACACACACAGTAAATAAATAAAGACCTTTTCCCAAAATCTGTATGTCTTTATCATACTTATTGTTTAAGTTTTTAAAAAAATTATTTATTGAAAAAAATTTTAATGATATCATTTATCATGTTTCCCTCCCCTAATTTTTCCCAGGTCTTCCCCATCTCTCTACCCCACCATATTTATGCTCTTTTCTCTCCCCTTTAAAAAAAAACAAACAAACAAAACCATGATTTAATTGAAATAGAATTACATCCTTTTCTCCTCTTTCCTCACTCCACCCACTCTCAGCTACCCTCCCTCCAATCACTCCCTTGGCCTCCTCACAGTCTCAAGGGGACTGCCACCATCTTTTCTTTATTATTGTTCCATACATATATGTTTGTGTGTGTGTGTGTGTGTGTGTGTGTGTGTGTGTCTGTATTCACAAGTATATAATATAAACTCAACCCACTGTAAACGTACTTGCTATGTTGATAGTGTTAAGGCTGATCAGTCTGCAGCGGACAATCAGTAGAGGGGTTCATCCACAGAAGATGTTAAATCTTTATTTCCCAGCACTCATTAGATGCATGTAGTTCTTTGTTTAGGGGAGGGATCCCACAAATTCTCCCTCCCCCCTTCTTTTATATTTCCATTGAAATGGCCACTTGTCTGCCCTAGTCCAGGTACCCATTTCCAGGAGAAACCATTTCACAGCAAATTTCCTGGTATTCTGGCTCTAACAATTTTTCTATCCTTCTCGTCCACAACATTCCCAGAGCCATAGATGCAGGAGTTATAATGGAGATATATCCATTGTGTCAACTGGGACTGGGCTGTTCACAATTCATTGATCTCAACGTTGTGTCCAGTTTAGATTTCTGTGACGGTCTCTATTTGCTATAAGTCACCTTTTTATATGAGGGGTGGTAGCTACACTTATCTGAGGGTATAAGATTTAGAATGTAAAAAAAAATTATAATAGCCTAGCAAAAGCCTAGATATTTTTCCTATGGCTCATGACCTCACTAGCCCTAGGAATCCTCTAAGTTTCTAGGACCCGGCATGATTTCCCTAGTGCTGACTGGACCTGAAATCCAGCTAATGGTCTTTGGTTGTCACTGACAGTTCAGTGTCATGGACTGCACCTTTATACACACTATATTTGCTGTCATAATTCTCTGGCATTTCGGCTGGGTGGGACTGGAACTGCCGCCTTTCCTTAGCAGCCAGCATGCATAGTATTTTCTGGAGCCATGGCATCTAGACGTCAGAAAAGTGGCTTTTGTGTCAGATCTAGGTCCTACGTCCTAAGTGTATGGTCTTTTCAACAATAGTGGCCTATCCTCAACTCTGAGCAGCAACCAAAGGCTGCTTCCATAGTCTATATTGTTTGTGAGTCACTTGGACTACCCTGACTAACCATTCAAAAGGAAGTTTCTTGTACCTGGAATGTGTGTGTTATGTGTAGTCTGTGTTTGTGTGTGGTGTATATATGTGTATATGTGTGTGAGTGTGTGAATGTGTGTGTGTGTGTGTGTGTGGAAAGTGTGTGTATGGAAAGTACGTGAATGTGTGTGTGTGTGTGTGTGTGTGTGTGTAGAAAGTATGTGAATGTGTGTATGGAAAGTGTGTGAATGTGTGTATGGGAAGTGTGTGAATGTGTGTGTGTGTGTGTGGTGTGCTTATGCAAAATGTGTGAATGTGTGTGTATGCATTATGGAAAGTGTGTGAATGTGTGTGTATGTATGTACAGAAAGTATGAGAATGTGCGTGTGTGTGTGTGTGTGTGTGTGTGTGTGTATGTGTGTATGGTAAGTGTGTGAATATGTATGTGTGTATGTGTGAAGGTGCATGTGTGTGTGTGTGTGTGTGTGTGTGTATGTGTGTGTGTATGTATGTATGTATGGAAAGTGTGTGAATGTGTATGTAATAGAAATAGCAATATGGGCTATTGTTCTTTCCCTTGCCTACCACCCAGGGGTTATGGAAGTTGTGAGGAGGATACAGCCTGGATCTCCCTGGAAGCCTCCTCCCTGAGAACTAGTTTTTACAATACAAGCTCTCAAGAGAAGAAAGCAATCACAACAATGACCAGAATAAAAAAGATATCCCTAAAGTGCATGTGACAGCTCACCTTGGCTGTCAACTTAACTACATTTAGAATCAACCAAAACCCAAGCAGCTGGGCATACTGTGAAAGATTTTTCTTGATTTGATCATTTGATAGGGGAAAAGCCACCGTCAGTCTGGGTAGCAGGTCCTTGCAGCCACCCTCATAAAAGGACACAGAACAAGGAAGTGTCTTCACCTACTTGCTTTCACTCTCTCTGGCAAGTCTATCTACCCTGATACTGAAGCATTCCCTCCCTGGTATTTTTTTATGCACATATTTATCACTAACAATGAAGGAAAAGAGACTTTTCATGATTATTAATACTCTGTTAATTTAAATTCTCTCAAATAATCAGTCTGACATAGTGAACTACACCTTTGCCTTTCAAATCATACCTGTTCATTTATAATATCTTAACTAGTTAAATAATATATTGAGTTAAAACATACTTTTTTGCTTAGAAGTATACATAGGCCCCGAGCAGACATATTTTAATGAAAGAAAAAATTCAGTTGATGGCATTCTACTATACAAAAAGATGTAGCCCAAATTATTTTGTATAGATTCTCTTCATATAGTGGCCCCAATACCATTACTACATCCAGCATAGAAATTCAATAACACATATTTGAAGTGTACCCTGATTACACCTTTAAATATCCACAGAAATATACACGGTTACATGGGAAGTGTGATAGATAACATCAACTGTCAAGAACCACTTGTGAGACAAGCCTAAATAACTCAGAGAGATTATTTGGATTAGGTTATCCCCAAGCCTCACTAGTGAGGGATTATCCTAGTTACATTAATTGAAGTAGAAAGAGCCACCCAAGAGAGGGACACGCCATCTCCTGAGCTTGGATTCTAGGGAAAAGGGAACTGAATCCCTCTCTGCTTCTACACTGTGGTTGCAGCACACGTCTAGCTGCTTCAGGCTCCTCTCACGGTGACTTCCCAGCTGTGACAGAAGGAACCCTCACACTGTGAGCCACAAGGAAGCTTTCTTCCCTCGGGCTGCTTTCATCCAGATAGTTCCTCACTACAGGAAAAGTGGCGAATAAGGAAGGGGAGAGTGAGTTTGTACTCAGACAAACCGCAGACTATTTGCGGCCATGTCTCTCCAAATCTCATTGCTAGGAGGGCTAGAGATCTTGCTGGCAATGGCAGTAGTGTGGATGCTACTGCTTTGGGGGACTTTTTCTTTATCTCTCTCTGTTTAGTGTGTCTTTAGTCCCTAAAATTGGGAACAATACTTAAAAGAAATTTACCTACAATCTCTTAAGCAAGAACTTCGTCATTCAATTACAAAACATCTTATTATGTATGAAGCACGTGAAGTTATTTATGTATATTTGAAGTGTTTGTAAATTTATATGTTTTGTTAGAAAGTTCCCCCATGCTGATAACCTCAGATTTTTAATTCCATGTATCTTCTGCTGCTTTGCCATATGACCATGTACATGTCCTTGTCCGTTCATTTTCTCCTGTCGTGTGAAATGTGTTCCCCTCCCTTGCCACTTCAAGCAGGGCTTCAGTGACATTCACATCCATATTGCCTTAATAACTTTCAGGTTGCCGTTTAATCCAGATCCGGATACTGGCCACCTTCCTCCTGGTTGCTGTCTTTTCCAGGGACTCACTCCTTCAATTTCTGCAGCACTGTACCTAACTCCCTACTGCCTTTAAGCATGTACTGTTGAAAATAACCAACACTTTCAGTCCTTCTAAGCAGAAACTGGGGTTGGTAAATTGCCTTGGCTGCTGTTGGTAAAGGACCTTGGTGTTGAGAAGCCCCCTCACTCTCTATTCTTCTTGCTAGTCATTCCTCCTCTCACTAATTTTTTTTTTAATGTAGAAGCAACTGCCTTGCTTCTAAGTATTTTTAGCATAAGGCAGTAGCACATGAACAAAGGAAGTGGGGCATGTGAGTTTACATAGACTTCACCTGTGCATTTTGACAAATCAGAAGAGACAGACTAGGTTCTCACTTGCCATAGCCCAGACAATGACCGGAACAATCCCATCCGGATTCTTTCCCAAACCCAGACTCAAGCTTCTTCCAGAGCGAAATAGCCATGGCTTACAGTCACATGCTTGGTGCCTACCTTTCCCTGAGCTAATCTCTCTCTCCACACTACCTTGCTCACTGGTGCGCATTTTCCCAAACTTGCTGACAAAGCTACTGTTCTCTTTCAACTTAAACAGATATGCTTTTCTTTATAATACAAAAGACTTCTTCTTTGATCAATACTAACCAATATTTCAAGGTTACCTATCCCACAGTTCCTCTGTACAGAACAGTTATATCAAAACCTGGATGATATCTTTGTTTTATTTCCTCTTACTGGGATGAAAATATCATGTAGGCAGATATCATGTCTGCCTGGAGATTCCATTGTTTCTCTGGTATTTACCACATTATTGGATCCACAAGGACTCTAAATATGTGGCATACTGTCTAACATTGCATTATTTTCATGCACTGAGGCTGTGAAACCTCACCAAAGATTTTAATAAAATGAAAGCTAAAATTCTCTTTAAAGAAACCACTAGGAACAAAACACTTTACTTCAGATATTTTATTTTTTTTATAAGCCCGTGTAATGTAGATAATGCATTATAGGTGAGAAAATTAAGCTGCCGGGAAATTAGGTATATTTTTGAAAATTTAGCTGCTAATGGCACAGTTGAACTTTAATCCCATTTCTATCTGATTCTGAACTGAGATCTTCAGAATGTACCATGCTGCCCCAGGGTAAGCACCTTTGATTTACAGATAGTTTCGGATAATCTTTATAAACCCTGCAATTAAAATTCTTTGAACTCCAGCGAGCCTCTCTGTCCCATTTCTCCATGTGTTGTAATGCTGTGTAGGAAACAGCTGATCCTGTCAGGAATATTGCATTCCTGTTATTTGTGTTTCGAGTTCCTTGTCAGGAAACTGTCTAGAATTATGATTATATATTGCTTTGCTTAAAGACATCTCATCTCCATAAATCTTAGTCCCGAATTACTGGAGTATAATCAATTTGCCAATGTCACATTTAATACATATGAAACTGGTGCTTTCCTGGATTTCTGAGTCACTGAAATTGAGCGGGATGCCTGTTTCTAATATCTCGAGAAAGAATGCATGACAGGAAAAAGCATGACCATGGCATATAATAACAGGGTGGAATTTAAGGTCTTATACGGTGAGCACGTTTAACGTTCAGAGTCAGAAGCGAAAGACCAAAGAAGCCTCACAGTTGGCACGATGCCAACCAGTTTACTCAAAGCATAGCCTTTCTCATGTGCCTCACTGTAGGCTATCGCCTACACATTGGGTGACTTCCTGGGCTTTCTAGTATCAGAGTTAGTGGCTAAGCAATCACTTTAGAGCACACAACGCGTTCAGAGATTAACAAAGTAAATGCAGAAAGACAATGTATTACTTATTAAAAATAATATATAACAATTAGAAAGTCCTGGGTAAAGGCAACTCATGTGGCCTGAAGAATTCCTGACTGCACTGACTTCTTGCAGGTTGTGCAAGCTACTTGCACAGTTTCAGTGGCGCTCACCAGTACAAAAGGTAAGGAGACACAGCTCAACGGACTGATAATACACTTTTTAAAAATAAGACAAAAACTAATTAAAATTTCAAAGCAGCAAATAGCAAGAACAGCTGTTTGTCTTTCCATGACTCGAATGTCTAATCTTGCATAAAGGAAAGCGGCTAAATGAGTATCGCCGTTGCCACTCTTGCCTATAAAATATTGCATTTTCCTTACTATGGATGTCATCATATAAAAAGGTAGATGCCTGTTTATGGCAGACAGCTATAATTCCTTCACCGTGTTCACTGGTGCTACAGACAATATACGAGGCTTCTCTTTCCACCTATCAGTGGACATTCCACACGTGTTGAAGCTCATGCATCTCTCATATTGCATGTCATAAAAGGTTCCATTCTGATTGAACAGTCATCTAGTTCAAGATAAGAAAAAGATTTTGAAAAACTTCTTTCCCGTATCTACCTGAAAACGTAAGCGCACACAGCCTGTGACCCAACCATTTTACTTGATATCTGCCCTCAGGAAAAACATACACAAATGCAAGGAGAAAGATGGTGGGAAAATTCAATAATGGATCATTGGAAATCACGACATTTTCAGAATTAGGCGGTCTGATAAAATTGTCTTTGTCCTATGAAAGACAAAGTAGCAATGAAAAGCAATTTGGTTGATTAAGAGGGAAAAATAGAATCCCAATCTTCAAGACTCTTCTCCAGTTTGGGTGAGGATGAGGTACAGATGGCAGGAAAAGCATACACGTCCCCTAATGTTTGCAAGATAGGGGGAAAATGACTAGGAGAAATGAATGTCACACGGAACAGGTTTATGGCTGCCTTAAAAGTTCTGAAGAAAGACAAGGTTAGGTTCAGTTAGTGAACAGTCTACTCAGGCATCCATAGAAAGCTAATACAGCATGTAGAGGGCAAACTATGTCCCCCCAAAACATAAAACAGTGTATTACAATAAAGGTAGTGTAACCTTTATTACACTGAAACATCTGACCAAACTGTAGAAAATGGTCTATGCCAATGTAATGGGGCCAATATAGGGAAGGAGCAATACCCAATACTTGAGATAGGCACAATGTAGTGGGTATAGTTACATCTTTATGTAACATGAAGGCTTGAGATTATTAGAAATGACTTATGTCATTGCCAGATACTAGTTACTGGAGACTGTACACAGTATTCTTCATACATCTTCTTAACTTGGCCAGTTATTTCCCTCATTAATTCTTGATGAACATGCCTGAATAAATGAAGAGACAGACTTGCTTCTTTGGAAAAGTAAAATAGCATATTTACTCAAAGTCCTGGATAAGACAGGCAATAAGGATGCCTCAAAGACAGTACATGAGACCAGAAAGCTGCGTCTACAACCTTGATAGAAACCAGAGATTTCCTCTTCCATTACGGGAAGTGAGATAGTACTAGTTACTGTTTAAACATAAAACATGCCCCACAGGCTGACATGTTGAACTTCTAGTTCCCAGTGGTGGTGGTGGTGGTAGTCTGGAAGTTTCTGGAAACTTTATAGTGGGGCCTATTAGGAGAAACTAAGTCTCTCCTTCCTGCCTCTGTTTCCTGCCTACCTTGAAATGCCTTCTGTGCCACATTTAACTGTTATCATGATATACCGCCTCCATAGAAGCCCAGAATAAAAAAGCCAAGAACTATGGAATGGAATCTCAAAAATCATTTGAAGTTGTTCTCTCAGATATTTTGGTTACACTTGTATATCTACAGAAGTAGCCAATGCTACATATCTACATATCTACAAGAGCCATTATCACTGGAGACAGCTCATTGGTTTGGTAGAGGTTCAAGTTAACAAAACCCAAGTGCTGACACTAAATAGTAGAATCGGGTAGATGTGATTTTCGTAAGCAAAAACACAATAACAACCAGATTCTAAGATGAGATCTGTGACAATGGATGACATTTCTGGAGGTGTTGTTGACAAATACAACTGTCAAAAAAACCTGTTAATTAGAAGATGCTCTGTTGCTAGGCTTTCTTGGTTGGTAGTATCCCTTATCAACTCAGATTTGAGTTGGTTCATCCAATACACTGACTTCCACCTGGTGAGACCCTGGGCAGAGAATTCTTTTCACCTGTATAAGACCTCTGACCCATGGAACCTCAGTTTAACAGATAGTTTTGGAAGCTACTAGAACTTTAAAATTTCCATTAATGCTTTAACAGAAAATATATATACTTACCCAGTCCATACCCGACTCAATATTCGACTTATAAAATGGTATGTAAGTTTTGAGTGGGGACCAGAAGCAATAGAAAGGCTGGTAGCTGGTCCAGGCTCTGGTGTTATATGTCTGTTTATCTTGACCATGTGATATAACAGATTCAATGGTACTGGGAAAAAAAGATCTGAGGAATTGAGGGAGGGAAAAACATGATCAAAATATAATGTATTATTTTTTCAGTAAAATAATAAATTTATTTTACTGAAATTTAAACTATGTTCTGTTTAAATGATATCATTATCAAGCAAACCCATCAAATAGATGAAGCCCTTTCATGGTACAGAGGAAGGCTATAATCTCTGCTGAAGAAGATGCTTGCTGTCTAAACAATAGTTTGTGTCACACTGTTGAGTTGTAAAAGAGACCATCTAATGAAGAAATGTTAAATAGCTTTTAATTGTTTTGGTTTATTATTATTATCTTTTAATTTATATGAGTACACTGTAGCTGTCTTCAGACACACCAGAAAAGGACATCAGATCCCATTACAGGTGGTTGTGAGCCACCATGTGGTTGCTGGGAATTGACTCAGGACCTCTGGAAGAGCAGTCAGTGCTCTTCACTGCTGAGTCATCTCTCCAGCCTCCTTAAATAGCTTTTAAGACCACTGTTGTCAAGCTATTGGTGGATATTACTATCCTCCATGCAACAATGTCAAATAAATTCATTCCAAATTTCAGTAAGAACTTCATGGAAATAGTATGATTTATGATTATATCTAAACAGACATTGATAATTTCTACAAACAGATGAACCAGATTATAATATTGTTTAATTTTCCTACACTGAGGCATCTTCCCCAGTTCACACATCCTTGTAAGAGAAACCTTAGGCCTGGTTTATAAAACGGCTGGCTCAAGGTTGCCCCAAATTATTATCTTGCAGCTTGGCTCTAGAAATAATTTTAAGGGATAGTACAGATTGGTAGTGAATAGAAATTCTTCCCACAAGACTTCAAATAGTGCATGTGCAAGACTTGTTTATAAACATAAATGTGAGCCTGTATCAGTCACAGGCATGGTAAGACAGACACTGACCCTGGAGGAGTGACATTGGCTTGTTTTCCAGATAAGCAATCAAGATCAGCAGACCTGATTACTGTAAGTCAGGGATCAGAAAGGTAGGACATGATATGTATTTATCACAGTCTGGGGATTAAATAAACCATTGTGACAACTGTATGTCTTAACAGACTTCCTGCTCTATGTCAGTTCTATGTGCTCAGCTGTACCTAGCAGGTGTCACAGGATGCACTGCGGAGAAGAAGTGGTACAAAGGTACTCTGGATGCCACATCAAAATCCCTCCAGCCCAACCCTGATTTACAGAAAACCATTTACTGCCTGCTAGGGATTCCAGTGTTGACATGCAAGTTTCTCTGCATGGAAGCTTTCCATAGTATCATAGCAGATTTTTTTTTCAATTTAAATATATAGCAACTCAAGATTTTAGGAGATAGAATAGCCCCAATGACATCACTCAAACAATGAGGGATGAGTTAGTGAATAAATACCTCAGTGTGACAAATTTTGGTGAGATTGTCCCTATGTGATCCTGGCTGCACCTGAGCATTTCCAGTTGTCACAGAAGCAACTTTCCAAGAACAAAGACTTTAGCACCCTTACACTGATGCACCCCTTTCAAAACAGTAACCTGCTAAATTTGTTGACTATTAAGTGTGTCTCTGTAAATTTTTTCCTGAATCATGGTATTATTCTATTCTTGGCCATTGCTGTACATAATACATTATTATTCTAAATCCAATTATCTGAAAAAGATGTTATTTCTAGAATATTTGTATCTTATGTGCTTTGAACAACAAAACCTTGAAGCTGTTGATTTGGTCCATTTGAGGTTTTTTTAAAATAATGACTAAACAACTTTATAATTATATAGTAAAACTTACTGAAAAAAATGGAGAAACGAGTCTGACAGTATTTTTCCTTCTAGAAAAAAAATTCTAAGATAGATAAATTGAAGGATGGACCTTGTATCAACTTATGATGTCTAGATGGATGGAGCTCCTTTGGAGCAGATGACAGTAACAAAGCACATGGGCTAACAAATGTATGAAGAGAAAGGTTTATTTTGGATTGGAATGTTGGAAGATCTAGTCTAAGAATGGCTGGCTTCCGGTAAGTCAGCTCATTGTGGAGCTGGACTGTGGAACTAAGCAAATGTGCTTACATCACAAGCGAGAGAGAGAGAGAGAGAGAGAGAGAGAGAGAGAGAGAGAGAGAGAGAGAGAGAGAGAGAGAGACTGGACTTATGTAACCCACTTTGAAAACCCATCTCCAACAAGCTATGGCTTCATACCAGTCCCACTTGCTGAAGATTCCCCTACCTTCCAAGAGTACCACCTGAGACCATAGGGTTGGGGGAGAGATTTAACATCTAAACAACAGCAGCATATGTAAAGAGAACAGCAAATTTTCAAAGGAATAACAAGACAAATGGACAGAATTTTAAGATTCTGTGTGCAGCACAGAGTGGTGCAACCAATGAAAATTGAGATGCTGTAAAGTTGTTCCTGTCGATCAGTCTCTCCAGAGGTATCTCAAGGTTGTTGAAGGTTGACAATGGTCTTCAGTACTGGATCTCTGTTTTTTCCTGAACATGAGGATGAATTAGATAACTTTTGTCTCTGTAAATCTTCATCCTAGTTTTTGACAAATAAGAGGATGGCAGAGAGTCCTCCTCAGTCTTGCTCCTTTTAATGTTCTTCAGCATTATAGATCTGCAGACTTTTTAGGTGACAGCTTCTAGTTTTCAACAATAGTTGACAATACTTCTATAATTTTATTGTCTGGGTGAAATGAGGCCTTACCTATTTCAAAGGTCCTTTCAAATCTCATTGCTTTGCTACTATGAACCCTTTTCTCAAAAGAAAGCATTTAAGAACTATATTAGGAACAAGAAATGGGATTTTTACCACACACAAACAGACTGAGTCTTCAGAATCATGCCTTTCTTGTATAAAGTCAAGTAAAGGCAGCTTAGGAAGACAAATGGAACAAAAAAGAATATTAAGAATTATGGTGGTCTTTTTAAACAAAGAAGAGGTATATACAAAAACTAAGCTTGAATTAAAAGTGAATAACAGGCTTTGAAAATAAAGATTCACAAGAAATCACACCCAGGCACCAGTATTTCAGCTGTGGCATTTGACGTTCAGGTATTAGATTCACCACTAACTAGATGTTTAATAATAAATTATACAATATTCCTAAACCTTGGGTTTCTACCTATAAAATAGAAATGATAATAATCATAGGCCCAATGTGATAACGAAATAATTTATTCATTTTTCAGGAATGTTAAAGTGTTATGCAAATACTAGAAATAATTATTGTAGAAGGTTCATCTGTAGACATAGAAAAAATAACCATTTGTTTTTTAGAATCATCATAATATAAAGCTGACATTGTGATTCCTAGCTTTCCTGAGAAGGAAGAGATGCTCTAAAATCTTTTTTTTTTTTTTGAGAAATTATTTTTTTTTTTAAATTAGGTATTTTCTTTATTTACATGTACATTTTCCCTTTCCCATTTTCCCCTCCAAAACAAACAAACAAACAAAAACAAGAACAAACCCCTTTTGCCTCCCCCCTCCC